>BQNB010007066.1:0-94946 GCA_026074375.1 Tanacetum coccineum
TTACGTCGCTTAAACTTTTTCCAGTATAAAGCTAAATGCCAGGTTCTAACAAAGGTAGAACCAACGCAATGATATCAACACTTTTTACAAGGATGAAGTATATGAGGACAATGAATAAATGATGTATAAGAATCAATAAGATGATCTTGATATGATGGTGGAGACTAATGAAACTTGAGCTTGATTCTCTCATATGCAATATCGGCAATTTCTTCTAATAAGAGAATTACCTAAAATAAGAAATGGAACTAAACTAGATTTAAGATTAGAGAGAGCTATTATAATGTTAGATAGATGTAAAAGATAGGGGTGAGGAAAACATGAGAAATGACTTGCTATTTATAGGCAAAAAATGTTATTATTCCTCGGATCTGGCCGATCCCTACTAAGGGATCCGACCAGTGTTAACCAAGGCTTTCGGGTCACTAGTAGTGTAAATCCGGATTTCGGATACCAAATCTCCTAAAATCTTCTGTAATCTTCTAAGATCTTGTGTAATCTTATAAGATTTAGTTTAGATATGGAAAGATCATGTTGATGTCATGCATAATGCATAATGCATAATGTAAAATGTAAATATAATTTACATATTTTTGGAAAATGAAAGTATCAGTAACTTTGTGTTAATTGTATAATATGTAATTCTGATGTATGATAGACATAATAAGTTAGAAAAACTATTGGTTTAAAACTTACGTATTTTATTTTCTACTTATAATGATTTTATGATTGTTATCGACAAAACATAAGAAGATCGTAAACTAGAAATAAACATTTTTATGAATTATTTGTATTAACAATCTCCCCCTTTTGTTGATGAAAAAACATAAAATTATTAAAAGTAAAGAGTAAAATGTATAAGTTTTAAATTAGAGTTTTTTACTTCCTTCTCCCCCTTTTTGTCGAAACAAAAAGAGTGTCGAAAAAACTAACAAGTAATGCAATGTGTAGAGATCAGCATAATGCAATGTAAGCAATATAAACTAATTTGAAATGAATTGAATGCTATGCTCCTTCTTGATGGAAAATCCTCCTTAATGAGGGCGTCAAGGACTCCAAATGGATGTGAGTGCTATAAAAACAAATGTTAGTGATATACAACAGGAGTATACGCTCCCCTTGTTTTGAGAGTATCTACAAACAAATATGTTAAAATAAAGGTAATTGTGAAGCCAATGTTTGCCCGGATCATCCATATCCCTTTAAAAGGGATTCGCCCTTCATTATAGAAGGGATCCGGGTACCTAAAAGAAATATCAGATCTAAACACGTTTTGTTGAGATAAGTGAGTACATATATAATCCAAAGGATAATGAGAAATTAGCATCCATAAGGAAAGGCACAAGACAAGTAAGATATGTAATGAACTAAAATCCTTGTAATAGACATTGATCAACCATATTAGTGACTTTTTGTCACTTGCAAATGAAAAACAATAAGAATAAGGAAAAGTTCTTAAACTAGAAATTAAAAAAATATATAATATTATTCTTTTTTTCACCAAACGTCCCATGGAAAGTTTTGGTGGGTAAGAGTGGTTAAGCGTTCAAGGATGTGGTTGAGAATAAATCTTATTTCGTCACGCAAATCATTGACGATGACTTGAGTTTGTTGGCAATGCTCACAAAAAGTCTCATGAGTGAGTGGTGGTAGAAGATCATTGGACCACATCGGTTGAGAGAATGGCGGAAGTTGTGGTGGAAGAGGTGGTGTGGTTAGTGGAGGTGGTGTTGTCTTTGGTGTGGCGAGAAGTTCACTTGGAGAGAAGCCCGGTGGTGCAAGAGGAGTGGTTGGTGGAGAGTCAAGAGGTATAGAGGGTGGTGCCGTTTGATAGTCACTTGGAGGCGAGAATCGTTGGAAAGGTGGTGAATTAGATGATGGAGTAACAAGACAACATGCTCGAACACTTATCCTAGCCGTTCTTCTTAGTGATTTGTTTGCCTTTTTTCACTAGAAGATTTAGGCATTATGATGATCAAGAGATGGCTGAAAAAAGATGATGGAGAAATAATGGAGAGGAGTAGCTATTTATAGAGAGATCCATTCATGTAATTTAATGCAAAATCTACTAATTTTGGCAAAATCTAATGATTAGATATGGAGTTAATGTGCATAAGGCCAACCTCTAATATCTAGAGGCTGGAAATAGGTTAATAAAGGAGGGAAAATAGAGAATTTGAAGTTTAAAAATCGTATAGAAATGTCACTGATAACCCGGATCAGCCGGATCCCTCTCAGAAGGGATCCGCCATTTCATATCAAAGGGATCCGGGTGTTTGTTGAATAGAAAGGAAGAAGAATTCTGAAAGATGAAGGCAATGCAAAGAATTTTTAGAGGTCTTATATTACTAACAAGATATATGATCTCAAATAAAATTTTGAAAGTCTAGTGTGTGTCTATATGCAAACAACATGAATGTGCGGTTATCTCGACTCAAAAGAAAAATATAATGAGATAACCCAATGAGCTCCTTAATTTAATATTGCTTCGGTTGAATGTACCCAAAAATACATATTAATTATGTATTACCTTTAGCATTCAAGAGACATCTAAAGTGATAAATGAGAAAATCATTTTTACTTTGTATTAATCAATGTATAAAAAATATTTTCATGATATCCTAGTCGTGAGAAATATTTCTTTTAGAATTTCTCTTTCGGGGTTTTTGTATGTAGTGAAGAAATCTTTTAGATGATGCAATGTATAATAATATGTAGTATAGGTACATATAGTAGAAAGAAAATTTCCTGAAAGTTTTTAATCTTTAAGTGTGAAATAGAATCTTAGACTCAGATTTGGGAAGAAAAGAGATTTTTGAGACCCGGATTTGGCGAATTCCTCCTAAAGGGATTCAAAATACGCCTATTGGTGGTAAAATCTTGTGGATTCGAAGACCGTTGTTATTAAGCGTTTGGTTCCATGAGACCTAGTCTTAGTCTAGTTGAAGGTAGGTTCACGCTTGAGTGGTTTGGTTAGGATATCGACAGTGTTATCTTCTGAGAAACCTTCTCTATAGAGATGTTCCCTTTTTGTACATTATCACGGAGGAAATAGTGTCGAGTTTCTATATGTTTGGTGCGAGAGTGTAGGATGGCGTTTTTTACAGAGGTCGCTGGCACCTTTATTGTCTCAAAGGACGGGGATGTTGTTTAGTTTTATGTCATAATCGACGAGGGCTTGTTTCATCCACAACGCTTGGTGGCATGCCTTGCATGAGTATACATATTCGGCTTCTGTGGTGGAAATGGATAGGGCAGTTTGTTTCTTAGAGAACCAGGATGTTAGACATCAACCCATGAAGGTGCAAACACCACTAGTGCTTTTACGGTCGACATAGTCTCCAACATGGTTGGAATCGGTGTAGACTATGGTTTCTACACCCGTTCTTTTGGGATACCATAATCCTAAGTGAGTTGTTCCTTTTATGTATCTAAATACTCTTTTAATGGCTTCAAGGTGAGAAGATTTGGGATCTTCTTGAAAATAGGCGCATAGACAAACACTAAACATGATGTCCGGCCAACTTGCCATGAGATAGAGTGAACTACCAATCATGCCATGATATATTGTGTTGTCAACGGATTTGCCATCTTCGTCCTTGGTAAGTTTGGTTTCGGATGACATTGGTGTTTTGATAGGTTTTGAGTCTTCTAGACCAAATTTCTTAAGCATTTCTTTAATGTATTTGGATTGATTGAAGAAGATTCCATCTTCTAGTTGTTTGATTTGTAAAACAAGGAAGAAATTTAACTCACCCATCATACTCATTTCAAACTTGTCGTGCATGATTTTATAAAAATCATCGCAAAGCTCTTGACAAGTAGATTCAAATATGATGTCGTCCACGTATATCTAGACAATAATGATATGTGAGTCTCTATTCTTAGTAAATATGTATTATCTACCAATCCCATGGTGTACTTATGTTCTAGGAGGAAGGCTTTAAGTCTATTGTATCAAGCTTTGGGTGCTTGTATAAGACCATAAAGAGCCTTTTTGAGTTTATATACATGATTTGGTTTCTCAAAATTCGGGAGGTTGTGAAACATAGACTCTTTCATTTATAAAACCATTTAAGAAGGTACTTTTGACGTGCATTTGAAAGAGTTTGAAATCATTTGCACAAGCATATGCAAGAAGGATTCTTATAGATTCTAACCTTGCTACTAGAGTATATGTCTCGTCAAAATCTATTCCTTCTTGTTGGTTGTATCCTTGTGCGACAAGCCAAGATTTGTTTCTAGATACTACACCATTCTAATTTATTTATGAAAACCCATTTTGTACCAATTACAATTTGAATTTTGGGAGGTGGAACAAGGTTTCAGACATCATTTGTTACGAATTGGTTTAACTCTTCTTGCATAGCCATTATCCAACTTTTGTCTTTAATAGCTTCCTTAATATTTTTGTGTTCTACGGATGACACAAAACAAAAGAAATTACTTTCATTACAGGCTTGAGACCTCAAGGTTCTTTTGTTTTAATTCTCCTATGACTTTTTCTAAGGGACGATCTTTGGCTTCTTTGATGTTTACAATTTCTTTATTTAATGGTCCATTTTTCTTGTCTTCTATTTTTTCTATTTGGTTTTCTATGATTTGATTTCAATTATGTCATCATCTACTAAAGGTGATGACTTTGGAGGAGGACTTTCGTCGAATCTTACATTTAAAGATACTTTGATTTTCATGGTTTCTTTGTTTAAGATTATATAGGCCTTGCTATTGGGGGAATATCTTAAGAATACGCATTCGGTAGATTTAGGGTCGAATTTAGTGAGGTAATCTTTGGTGTTAAGGATGAAGCATTTGCTACCAAAAACCTTAAAGTATTCTAAGGAAGACTTTTTACCTTTAAAAAGTCCGTATGAAGTTTTTCCTAAGAAAAGTCTAATTAATTATCTATTTAAAATATAAGTGGAGGTGTCAACGGCATTACTCCAAATTTTTTGAGGGATAGATTGTTCTTTTAGCATAGTACGACTCATTTCTTGTAAAGTTCGATCTTTACGTTCAACTACCCCGTTTGATTGAGGAGTACGTGGAGCCGAGAAATTGTGAGTAATACCATTAGCGTCACAAAAAGCTCCAAATTGTACCTAGTTATCAAATTCCCGACTGTGATCCGTATGGATCGACACAATAGGACAACCTTTTTATACTAGAATTTTTTTACTTAAAATTTCAAAGTGATCAAACGCTTCATTTTTGTTTTTCAAAAATCTTGTCCATGTATATCTAGAGTAATCGTCAACTATGACCAAAGTATAGTAGTTTCCTCCATAACTTTGGACGACCAAACAAGTCCATATGTAAAAGTTCTAGACATTTAGTAGTAGAAATCATATTTTTAGCCTTATAGGATAGGCATGAAAAAACACACCTGGTTTTACTGTTGCAAGTGTCACAAAAAAGATTTTTAATTTTAGTTTTGGTAAATTTCTAACAATCTCTTTAGATGATAGCGACTGTATAAGTCGCATATTGACGTGGCCCAATCTTCGATCTCATAGTGTCGAAGTATCATCTATAGAGGTTAGAAAAAGTTTATCTTTAAGTGAGTTACCAGTTTTCATTACATAAAGACCATTTTCCTAATCCTTCTTCCTATGGTAATGTCGTCGTTAAGTATTTCGCTACTGGTTTCACTAAAAACTTTTGCACTTTTTATCACATTTTGACTTATGCTAAGAAAGTTAAAATTTATATTATCTACATGACTCATATCATTAATAGTTAAGGAGTTGTTAATGATCGTACCTTTGCCAATAATCTTGCTCTTTTCGTTACTACCAAACACTATGTTACCTCCATCATAGGCTTCGTAAGAAGAGAATAAGCTTTGTTCCCTGTCATATGCCTTGCACATCTACTATCCTTGATCCATTCATCTGGTTCAAATTTAACTTTTAGACATACCTAAAAGCATGAAACAACTCAAGCGTTTGGTCCCCAATATCTCATAGGTCCATTAGCGTTATACATACTGTTTGGTTGGTTCATATAAGAAAATGGTGGGTATGGTCCCCAAGAGGCAAAGTTGGGTAGTTAAAATTGGTATCCATGATGTGGTGAATAGGTTCAACTCACTTGGTTGTAGTTACTTTTAGGGAAGACGGTGTTTGGTCTCCTAAGAGACGTTTTAAGTCGTGTTTGGATTTTACTTTTTGCAAGCCCTTGCCAAAGTTTTAAAGCCGGTGGTTGTTTGGTATTTCCTATAGTAGTACTAGGTGAGGTTTTCTTAGTTACTTGGACAAAATAGGTTCTATTTTGCAAAATTGGTTTTAAATTTGAATCAGCTGCTACAGTTTCCCGAATCATTTCGACAACGCTAGCCAAATCCCTTTCAGAGGGATCCAGTTGAGTTGGAACATCAATAACTTTTGTAGCAGCAATTTTACCAGTTTTTCCTGTTTTAACTCCGCTTGTCAAAGCTTTATGTTCTGTGAATCCTAGCCCATTTTTATCATTATGTAATCTTTGATTTTCAATCATTTCTTGTTGAAAATGACTACTATTTTCAAATTTAGCAAGTTTGGATGTAAGAGAATCATCTTTCGTACGCAGATCGATACACGATTTACATTATTTACTAATTGCCATATTTTTCTCTAGCCTTTTTAATATTTTCTTGAGTTCAAAAACCTCATTATCTAGGATTTCATTTTTAGTTTATAGATGCTGGTTTTTGTTGATTATATCAAGACTAATTTTACACAACTTGTTATATTCGTTTTGCAAAGTTTCGTCATCTAAAGAAGAACTACTATAATAGAGAGTGTCAGAATGTACCTCATTTGAGTCGTGTGCCATAAGACATATCTCGTCTTTCTTGAGGTCTTCGTCCTCATCGCTATCACTCCATGACCCTCCAAAGAAAGCCTTTTGGTCATTGTAGGAGTGTTTGGGACAATCACTTATAAAGTGATTTGGATCGCCACACTTAAAACATTTTCTTTCTACCTTTCCCCTCTTGTCTTCATTTGCTTTTCAAAAGGCATTTATTTCATCGTGTGATTGTCGGACGAATTTTCCTCTTCTTCTAAAGAACTTTTTAAAGTCCCTTACCGCCATGGCATATTCTTTACCTTTACTATCCGAAGACGAAACGTCTTCGTAACTTGACACCATCTTCTCTTTTAGAGCTAGTGACTTGTATTTTTCTTTCTTATTTTTGGATGCCTCTGAGTCTTTCTCAAGCACTACTTCATAGACTTTCAAATTGCTGATGAGCTCATCTAGAAATAGTGTTGACAAGTCCTTGGATTCTTCAATGACCGTTACCTTTGGACGCCATTTGGTTGGAAGAGCCCTCAAAAATTTCCTAACATGATTACGACTTGAAAAATATTCGTCAAGTGCTTTTAGAGATGTAATTATAGTAATAAATCTAGCAAATGGGCAATCAATAGTTTCATCGTGGTAATAAAATTTTGTTCGTATTGTAGAACAAACAAATCTATTTTATTATGTTTGACTTGTTTATTACCTTGATGAGTGATTTCAAATGAGTTCCAAATATCTTTAGCCGTTTTACACATAAAGATCCTTTCATACTCCTTTTTAGGCAAAGCGTTATATAAAACCATTTTAGCCTTACTGTTTTTAGAAATCATCTTTTTATTATCATCACTTAGTCTTTAGTAAGGAAGAGTTTCATCCCTACCGGTACTAGTGTTTCTAAAAGTAGGTTTGTAATCACCATCAACAATAATATTCCAAAGATCAATATCTTTAGATTTCACATAAGTTTCAAATCTATTTTCCAATAGATAAAACCATTAGCTTCAAATGGAGGTGGTCTTTTTGAATAGTTTTACCAATTTAAATTTATGTTTCAAAATTATATAGATCGAGTTTATGTGAAGTTGATGATATCGATTTGGTATACGTAATCAAATAAATAATAAGCACAAGTGAAGTAAAGGTAGAGTAAGAAGTGATAGAACCGTGTCACACGTATTTATAGTAGTTCGGCTACAAGGACACCTTCCTTGTCCTACTCCACTCCTCGAGTTCCCAATTCGAGAGTTTGTAATCATTAGTCCACAATCTTCTTGTTCGATGGAGAAGCCTCACAACGTCGCTTACAATTTTTCTGGTACAAAGCTAGATACCGGGTTCTAACAAAGGTAGAACCAACCTTACGTCACTTACACTTTTTCCGGTACAAAGCTAGATACCGGGTTCTAACAAAGGTAGAACCAACCTTACATCGGTTACATTTTTTTCGGTACAAAGCTAAATACCGGGTTCTAACAAAGGTAGAACCAACCCAATGCTATCAACACTTTTTACAAAATGAAGTATGTGAGTACAATGAATAAATGATGTATAAGAATCAACAAGATGATCTTGATACGATGGTGGAGACTAATGAAACTTGAGCTTGATCGTCTCGTATGCAATATCAGCAATTTCTTCTAAGAGAATTACCTAAAATGAGAAATGGAACTAAACTAGATCTGAGATTAGAGAGAGTTATTAGAATGTTAGAGAGATGTAAGAGAGAGGGGTGAGAAAAACATGAGAAATGGTGATGACATCAAATAACGTCACTTTTATAGCATCATTTATCCCATATAAATAACCCATTTTGTATAATTATTGCAAGAATTGTTACTTAATCGTTTATATTTGAGAATTGCAGTAATTATGGAGTACTTGGTGAAGATTAGCAAAAAGGCACGCATCTGGAGCTTAAACGAAGACATTTGAAGAAACTGACTCTGACATCCTATACGACGTATCCATCAAGGAAGATACGGCGTATCTGTTCCTGCACTTCACAAAAGATCACGAAGGAATAAAGATCAATACGCCGTATCCAGAAGGAGTCTATACGCCGTATTCAATTTAAAGTAATAAACTATTCTGGAAGATATCGAACGTGGTCCCTTGATGTGCTGTCCTGTAGGGTCAATTATTTGATTATCAAGTTTTAAATTTATATTTAGCCGACAAACCTAAAACAACACTTTAACGAGCAGTGTACCCGGTCAAGATGAAGTTCGCGGTAAGTAGGGTGTCGAACACTAAGAGTGGAACATTAATACTATATTCTATCAGTATTTTAATTAGTCTATTTACTGGTTAAACCTATGCTATGTACGTTGTCTAATGATATAGGGGTTTTCATCCTGAGAGACTGGCACAGGTTTGGTGGAAACAAATACCAATTCAATAGACAATAAACACAAAAGAAGAAAATTAGAAGATAGAAAAGCGGTACAAGCCAAATGATAGAAAACTCTATTAGCCATATTAAATCCGGTTCAATGTTGGTTTATTTGTTTTAGTGCAATGATTTACTTATCTCGAAGCAGCATATCATTCTTAAAACTTAGGCGAGACATCATCCTAAGACCTAGACACGATTAATCCAGTCACAATTAACGCATCAGCATAAAGCATCCTTTAGTTTAATTATAATCTATTTTAGAGAATTAAAGCAGTAGTGATCCTGTTAAAACCCTAGCCCAACGGGACTTTACCCACTATTGTTTGATGGTGTTTTATATACGGTGTTTTATATACTGGTATTTTGTACACTTTACCCAATTAAAGCAGTAGTGATCCTGTTAAAACCCTAGCCCATAACCATTGTAATTATACAAGCGTAATCAAACAATTAAAATCGAACGATTAAGAGAGTAAACATTACACAATGTCTTTTATGGATTCGTGATCAATGCTTGACCTTGGTGGCTGATCTTCTCTTCTAAAATTCGTCTTTTAGTGAGTATGGTATAAAGGATGTGATATTGCACACTGAAAACTCATTTTGAGTTTTCTATTACAGTGTCTGAAAAAGACTCGATACGCCGTATCCAGCAAGGTCGATACGGCGTATTGGGCTGGATTCCTTGGAGTTCGCGCTACGTTCATAATAAATCTTTGATATCATTCCCAATTTACTTGATTTACTATATCTTCGAATAGTTATCTTCATGGATACGGCGTATGTAGACAGAGTGAATACGCCGTATTGGGAATTGGTCAAACGCATTTTCTTGTGAAGTCTTGGCGCAGATACGCCGTGTCTCTTTGGTTGGATACGATGTATTGGTGAAATTTCAAAAATCTTCAAATATCATCGTTTTAGCCCCAAATTATGCGGCTTTTAGCTTGTCTTCACAAAACACTCCTGAATTACTGCATTTATCAACTTTAAAGCAATTAAGTACCAAATAATGCAATAATTATATAAAAGTAGGCAAAAAATCCAGTTTTTTGGCGCCTGTGCCGTGAGTGATATTTTAACTTGACTTTTATTTAATAATTTGGTTTTAACATTAGATTAACTAACTATAGATTAGTGTAATTTAGATTAATTAGTGTAATTTAGATTAGTTTAAATTTTTTTTGTGTTATTGCTTGTTTGCGTATTGCGTTTGTATAATACTGTGAACACGGCGTATTAAGTGATTTGACAGCTTTCTTTCCTAGCAAATTTATCATAGGTAAATATGGACGACCCCAACATTACCATGGAAGAATATATCAGACTTGAGGAAGAAAAAGCTCGTAGGCATGGCAAGGTGTATAACTGGAAAACAGCTACGTATGGTAGAATCTGGGATGACGATGAAGTTCACAACCTCAGATCTGTTGAATCCATATTCCCAGCTATAGTATTTGATGACATGTTTACATCTCAAGCAGCACTCTCGTGTGAACCGACGGTAAGTCCTCTTAACGACAATGGAAATGGACTTTAAAAATTCCGTTGAGAATCCGACGATGAAGATTACACTGTAATTTTTGACAAAAACTCATTTTCTTATAAATAATTTCTGGCGATAATTTGAAAACGAATTTGGAAAATGATAATGATAAAGTCAATATGCCTTCATTTCCGTTACCCGAGCCTACGGTCAGTTATTTTGATGATTTAGACTACCTTAAAGATTTTGAGAATGAATTTCCGGCCATTGTTTACAATGATGCTCTAACGTCTAAATCAGATTTCTTAACTGAACCTACTGTGTGTCCTCAACATGTCGATGAATTTAATTTGAAAGATAAAACATCATTGTTCAAATATGATTAAGAGGAACGAAACATCTTATAC
This sequence comes from Tanacetum coccineum, assembly GCA_026074375.1. NCBI lineage: Eukaryota > Viridiplantae > Streptophyta > Magnoliopsida > Asterales > Asteraceae > Tanacetum > Tanacetum coccineum. The sequence continues at coordinate 11,078 of BQNB010007066.1, forward strand.
TTTAATGATCCATTTCTTTTTAACGTAATTTATCCTGATGATTCAAAATCAAATAAGGGCAATGATGATAAGCCTTGGGGTATGTATCTTTCATACCGTTACCCGACGAGATAAATACCGATGTTGGTGCTTATGCACAAGGGTCAAATAAGCTTTTGAAAACAAGTCATGGTACATCAAGAAAATTTATCAAAACTAAGATTTTTATCGAGGAATTAAATATAGTGACATGGAATTATATTCACAAAGGGAAGCATTTTATTTTCATAATTAAAAATCTTTATGTGCCGTTTGGCATTCTTTTTGACCCCAAGCAGTTTTATAAATATGCCGTTTACACAAGAAAGTTGCGGAGGCCAAGGTACGTTTTTTTTACTTTGTTAAAATTCAGGAATAAAATAGTCCCCAAGAACAGACGAAAGTATTAGTAAACACCTATACGCCGTATCCACTATTTTTAACTTGAGTTGACTAAGTCAACAATTTCATTTGATACGCCGTATTGAACGAACATCTATACGGCGTATCGAGTTTAGGTATAAAAGCCCAGCTGATACACCGGATAAACATTTACACACACACTTTTACTCTCTCAATTTTAACCGCACAAATCTTAGAGATCACTATTCTTGATTCTTATTCGTTCTCTTCTCAGTTGTAATCATCCGGTAATGTGTTCCTACTCAGCAAAAGTCATTGTATCTTCACTCTAAAGGTCTTGCCTTTAATAGCATCCCAGGTTTTAGCATTTGCAAGCCCAAGTATACAATTTGTTATTGGTACAGGGCTTTTGACAATGAGTGTTTTAGTTGATGCTTGTAGCTTAGCCTTTGACCCACATGCTTCTACTTTAACCTTTGACCCACATGCTTCTACTTTAGCCTTAGAAGATGCCTCAGATGCTTGTGCTTTAGCCAACATACATGCTTTAGCCTTTTCAATGTCTTTCCAAGAAGGTTTTACATCACTTTCATTACATCCTGATTTTGAACCCCAAAACCTGCCATTGTCCTTGTACTCATCTGACAAATAGTGGTACCATTTGAGCAAACTCTTAGGTGGTTCTGGAGAGTCATAATCTATCTCCTCAGAAGTGCTAATTTGAGAAGTGCTATATGAGTCTGAGTTGTTGTTGTCTGAGCTACTATCTAAATTCACAACAATGATTTCTGCAAGGTAACAACAAAGTCTGAGCTATGCATACTTAAGGAAGTCTTCCTAATTGAAGCTCTGACTAATGTTGACAGCAAGATCAAAATTAGTGATATGATACAAAATGGTGTGTGGGTATGGCCTGAGGAATGGGTTGCTAGCTATCCTAATATCCTTAGTATCCCTAACCCAACTCTGAACAATGTAGTTGATAAAGTATATTGGTTACTAATATCCTTAGCTATCCTAATATCCTTAGTATCCCTAAGTGGTTACTACTGCTAGTACACAGTTACTACTGCTAGTGAATATTAGTACTGCTTAGAGATTAAGATTGCTTGAAGTTAATGCTGCTGAGAAGTTACAACTGTTAATAAGTTAGTACTGCTTATATGATACTACCTCCGTCCCATATTAAGTGTCCAGTATGACTTTTTGTAGTCATTTTTCTTCAACTTTGACTGTAAATATTATTGTTTGTGTTATATAATACTTGATAAAAATTATACCAATGAAAAATACATTTAAAACTCAATCCATTCATGTATTTTGCATCAAGTATTATATAACACAAAAAGAATTAGTTAAGGTCAAAGTTGAAGAATAAAGACTCCAAAAAGTCAAACTGGAGAAGTTATTTGTTTATGGAAAAGATTATAGATACTTAGGAAAGTATTGTAAGCCGACTAGGACTCTTTGGTGTATTAAAGTGGGATCAACAGAAGGTAAGATGGTCTGTTAATAAGATGTGGGATGATTAGAAGCAATGTAATGAAAAAGTGAAATGGGGGAAAGTTATTTGGTTTTCACAATGCATTCACAAACACTCCTTCATAATGTGGCTAACAATTTTGAAAAGGTTAACTACTCAAGATAGACTTGCAGCATGGTACCCTGGTAAACAAGTTGCTTGTTCCTTGTGTGAAATGTGTCCTGACTCACATGAACACTTGTTCTTTTTGTGTCCATTCTCTGCTAATGCATATGGGTCCAATTTTATAATCCAAACACCCCTAAACTGCTATGTGTTTAAGCATATAAGGGGATTCGAAAAAGGTTATCATTTTAAGAAACATAAGCAGATAAGCAACACAAAAAAAAACATGGTGAGTTAATTACCATACAGTTTTTGGTAAACTGTCAACCATCAACGGAATTGATTTGTCTTTACCAAATACCGTTTGCTTTTGGACTAGCCAATGCTTCATTGTAATAACATGGTGCATTGATAAACCATATAGTTTTTAGCAAACTATCAGCTATCAACAGATTTGATTAGTCTTTACCATGAACTGTTTGATCATGGACTAGCCAACTCTTCACCACAGAAGCAAGGTGAGTTGATAACCCTACAATTTTTGGTAAATTGTCAACCATAAACGGATTTGAGAAGTCTTTACCACAAGCCGTTTGCTTATGGACTAGCCAGTTCTTATGCCTGTTAAGCATGGTGAACTGATGACCATTTGTTGTGTGGTGGTTAGCCAACACTCAAACCCTTCTCAATCCCATCAATCTTACTCTTCAGATTCTAACTCTGCAAGTATCTTCTTGACAAATTTAATCAACTCCAATGCCATAGTACTCTCTTCTTCAGACTCTAACTTCAATTTCAGCATCTGCATCAGTACTTCCTTTCTCAAAGGATACTTCTTCTCTACCAGCATATGGATGACTAAACCTGTGTCAGTCACTAAAGTATGTATTCCTGAAGAACTATGCAACTTCCAACTTACTATAATCCAATCTAGCTGTGAACTCCAAAACTCATCTTTATCATCTGAGTTGAACAAAACCATCAAATCTCCCCAAAGAACTCTGTCAAAACCTTCAGGCATCTCATCTTGGTATTTATCCATTACCAGTTGATACACAGCATTCAGATCTTCTCTATCAAATATGGACAATACTGTCATCAAAGTACTAAAGTATCTCTTCTGTCCATTACTCCTAATCACCACATTTAGATTAATCTCCTCAAGGTGTTCAGCTTGATCAGTTTGTGGTTTAGTTCCAAGACACTCTGTCTTCCATTCTTTGATAGGATATTTTCTGTCAAGTATCTCATAGTCCACTTCTTTTTCTTCATCTGAAGCTATGGTTAAGTGCAATCTTAGTTCATCATTCTCTTTGTCACTATCATCTTCAGAAGTGTTTTGAATATACCTTCTTTTCCTTGACTTCATCTTTTTCCTAATACCAAGCTTTCTCTTTTTCTTACTTTCTTCTTCTTTGATTTCCTCCTGAACTTCTTCTTTACTTTCTTCCTTGATCACTTCACTTTTAGATAAATCAACTCCTTTCTCATTCATCCTCTTGATCAACCTTTCATCTTCAGCAGACCCAATAGAGATGAAATCTTCATCAGACCTCTTAATCTTTTCATACAAAGCTTGTACTTCCTCAAACTTCTTGATTTTCAATTCAGCATGTTTGTAGTTTCCCACATGCTTCAAGTAGGTCATCATTTGATTTCTGAGTTGATTCTTGGTTGGTGGTTTATTCCTTATAGCTTCTGATCTTTGTTGAGCAAGGAATTTTCTTTGAGCAGCAATTGTGTCATGAAGGAACTTTGCTCTTTCTTCTATTGTAAATTGCTCTCTTTCTTGTTCTTGAAGTTTCTCAGCAAGAAGTCTATCTGCCTCAATCCTTGCCTTTATATCATCAAAGTCTCTTATAAGATCTTCATTGGCAGCTTTTTCTTCAGCTATTCTGTTTCTTTCCTCTTCTTCTTCCCACTCCACTTGCAGTTTCCTAGCCAACTCTTCATCACTTTCAAGCTGTTTAAACTTCTTCTCAGCTTGAGGAATACCATCAGATTCACTTTCAGATTCATCCTCCTCTTCAATCTTCTTCTTCCCTTTGTCTTTTGGATCAATCTTTGGAAGAGGCTTTAATGTGAGAAGTGATCTTGTAGAAGTAGGCCTAGGTCTATCAGTTTCTTCAACATCCTTCAACTCTACACCTTTCTCTTTTTCTTTAGAAACAGCTTTGGCTTGACTCATGTTGAGGAGAACTTTAGCTATTGTTTCATCATCTCCAAATATCATAGAAGTGGTGTTGGTGTGTGTGGATGGTGGAGTGGCTTGAGTAGCAATTTCTTCTTCAGTACCTTTCTTATGCCCATCAGTACTTTCAACTTGCTCTTCAGTACCTTCAATGTGCTCTTCAGTACCTTCAAAGTTCTCTTCAGTACCTTCAATGTGTTCTTCAGTACCTTCATTTTTCTCTTCAGTACCTTCATTTTTCTCTTCAGTACCTTCATTTTGCCTGTCAGTACTAACTTTGGATCCGTCAGTACTAACTATTGGTCTGTCAGTACTAACTTTCTCCATATCAGTACTAACTCCATCCTTGTCAGTACTAAGTACATCTTCAGTACTAAGTATGTTCTCATCAATCTCCTTGTCTTCATCCACCATTTCTCTTGTCCTCCCTTCATTCTGAGCATTCTCTGTTTCCATATGATCAACTGTATCTTCAGGAATTTCATCAAACAGAGGATCTCTTTGAACTGATGATTCACCTTTAGCAAACTTCCTCCCTTGTTTGGATACAGACTCTTTGTGCACCCTATGTTTCTTTGAGAAGCTCTTTCTTGGGAATCTTTGCTTCAATGAGACACTTTTCAGCCATGCTTTATGGTGTTTGATGACAGGTTTAGCTTGCTTCTTGAGCTTTGTGATCTGAGCCTTCAAGTCTTGTATTTCCTTGGCTTGATCTGAAACCTGTGCACATAAAGATAGACAAAGATCATAGACACTTTGGAAGTGTCATTCACCTCATTCCTGAAGGGATATATCAATGGATAGATGAATGGACCTCAAGATTCTCACCAGAAGTTTCTAGGATAGAATCAGGAATAGTTGTAGTGGGTGAAGGTCTTGGGGATTGGTTAGGTTGGTGCTCAATAGGTACCTCACTAGTATGAGCAGGAGATGAGTCATTCTGTGGCTCATGAGGTACTTCACTAGTGGAAGCAGGAGAGGGTGTAGGGTGAGCTTCAGATGGTTTGTCTGAAGTAGCACCCTCATCCTGAGTTGGTTGTACCAACATAGTGGCAAACAAAGGGGTGACTTTCTGTGAAATGTTACCTTCTTAAACCATGAAAGAAAAAAACTTTACTAGTGAAAGTATTTATAGGAAAGTAATCTAAAGGCACAGACACATTATCTAGTTGTTTACCTAAAAAGATAGAAATAAAACGTGGGTACATTACAAACTTATTCTTAGCATCTAAATGTCTAAGCATACCTTCAAAAACTAAATTTAGAAAAATTTACTTCTAAGTAGATGTTAAAGCATATGACAGCTAGTGGCAATGTTTAGTAGGGAATGTGCAATCCAAGAGGTACTCTTTTTTGGAAATAAGGACAATGATTAATTGTATGAAATAAAAACCTCAGTGGAGGGGAAAACAAAGTTTTATTAAATAGTAACACTGTTAAATCCCCCTCATACCCCATTAGTTGTATAGCATTAAATATAGCCTGATTAGGTAATGAATCTATCCCATCAGCATCATCAAAAAGAAGATCACTTCTTATTGATGCCTCAGAGATAGACACAGACTTGCCAGCTTACTTTTGGGCAGTAATGTGCCTAACATTGTAGATTGTTTTTAGACTTAGCAGACTTTCAAAACTATTCTACAATGTAGTAGATACAACAAGACTTACAGTGAGAGCATGATGAATGGAAACTTCGCTCGAGAAATCAATGACTCTCTGAACTCTGCTATTCCCTCAGAATTCTCCAAATATGAGACCTATTGTTATGCTTGGACATGAATCACAGAACAGCCGTTGTATCGTGAAAGAAGAGATCGTTGTTAAGAGAGATATTAGGGCTTGTAAATGCTATGATTTTAGAGAGAGAATGCGTAAGAATCTGCGCAATTGAGATGGGTTGTATAGTTTAGGAGACCTAATTTCAAGAAAACCGTTTCAATTTACACTTTGTACCTTGGCGGTATTTTTTCTTTAACGTCTCTAAAGCGGTACAAACTTTACCCAGCGGTACTAACTTTGCACTGGCGGTACTAACTTTGTCTAATCAAAGAATGAACAATGTAGGTATCAGGAGTGCTTCAGGACCATTTGTAACTCTTCTCAATGACTCTCTAAACTCTATCAAACTTCTGGAAATGCATCACCTATGGTTAACATGTTTCTTCATACAAACTATACAACACAGCATATTGCCTCCCTTTAACCAATGCAGCCTATGGATTTATCATCCCAATAGTAACAACCAAGAACTGAAACCTGCTAACATCAAATGCCTTGGTTAGTAGATCAGCTACATTGTCATCAGTGTGGATTTTAAGCACCTGAATTAGTTTCTTTTCATAAGCATCTCTTATGAAGTGGTGCCTAATAGCAATGTGCTTTGTTTTGGAATGATATACTGGATTCTTTACAATGCAAATGGTGCTTTCATTATCAATGTAGATTTTTGTGTTCATGAAGTTGAACCCATAGTCTAACATTTGATTTTGAATCCACAAAACTTGCCCACAGCAGCTTGCAGCAGCAACATATTCTGCTTCTGTAGTAGAAGTAGCCACAATGGTCTGCTTTTTGCATTGCCAAGAAATGATCTCATTGCTAAGAAATGACAACCTCCTATTTGTGGATTTCCTCTTGCGTGTCAAGATTTGCTTACGCATAGTCACTATTCTAAGTAGGATTCCAGGTCAATGAAGACATTTAGGATTACCAAATAACCCAGTTTGGGTTTGCCCTTTAGGTACCTAAAAATTCTCTTGACAACACTTAGATGGGAAGACTTAGGCATGTGACCTGTGAAAACCAAGAACAAGCACTGACTTCAACATAATATCAGGCCTTTAAAGCTAGTTAAGTCAAGTACATCAAAGAGCCATCAGGGATCCCTTTAAGAGTATGGCACATCTACATCATGGCTTCCTTATCCTTGACTATAATGGTTCTGAGTCTCAAATTGGGGTGTACTTGCAGTCTTACCATTTGTAAAGTCAAAATTCTTCAGGATTTCTGGCAATATACTTATCCTGATATTAAATACATCTTCCTTCTGTTTGACTTTAGTAATCCAAGAAAAGAAAGTGAGCTCTCCCAGTAAAACTCATCTGAAATCTACTCTTCAATTAATGCCTCAAACTCATCACACCAAAGATTTCTTTGTAGACCCAAAAGCTGATATCATACACATAGGACTTGAACTAGTATCGATATAAGGTTTTCCTTCTTTAGGAAGAGAGTGTTTTGTCCATGGTTCCTTTCTGTATCATCTTCAATAGGTAAGTAGTAAAGTTAGACTTACTAGGTTCTGGGAGCTTGATGTAGCCCATAGAGAGCTTTTACAACTTTATATACTTTCTGTGGATATTTAGGATCTTGAAAAACTGGTTGGTTGAGACACATAAACCTCTTATTCAATTTCCCCATATAAGGAAGGCATTTTCCCACTTCCATTTGATAGACTGTAAAGCCCATATTATGAGGCAAAGGCTCTTAAAAGATCCTTATGGCTTCCAAGTTTGCAACAGGAGCAAGAAACCTCTCTCATTGTTATTCCTTCCTCTTGGCCTATGTCCCTGAGCAACTAACCTTGCTTTATTTCTGACAACAACTCCTCTTTCATCCTTCTTATTTCGATACTTGAACCCACTTTATACGATATCCCTGCTTCCCATAAGGCAAAATCTACTAAGACACAAACTTTTGTATCTTGAACTGCAACAATTCTTCTTGCATAGCATCAACCAACTTTCATCTTCAAGTGCTTCTGAAATCTTCTTGGGTTCATTTTGAGACAGGAAACAAGCAAATAAACAATGATGAAGGTCATATGGTTAGTTCTCTTTTGCTTTTGAACATAGCTAACAAAAGCATGAGCTCCAGAACTTGTGTTTACTTTGCTTCTTGTTTGAACTGCTGAGGTTGGATCTCCTAGAATAAGTGCTTTAGGATGAGAGGAATGAATCCTTGATGTGGGAATAGGACTAACATTCACAATAGTTTCCAAGTTTGTGAAGTCAGCCACTGCACCCTCATCATCATAAGATGAAGTAGTGAAGATACCATCAGTGGAATTTTGATAAATATCCTCAAGTGGAGGTATTTCTGAATCATCTTCTTCAGGATTTGTTGGTTCAGCAAGAGATATTCCCTCATGAGGACTGGCAGTACTAACTGGTATGCTAACAGTATTAACTAGGTTAGTACTGCTAGCTTTAGCTGGTGTGCTAACAGTACTAAAAATGTTAGTACTGCTAGGTCTAGCAGCTCCTTCTTTTATCACTAAGTGCTCAAACTTCTTCCTGAGAGCTTCAGCTTCCTCATTAGCCTCCTTTTCTTGCCTCTTAAGTCTTTCAAGGTCATCCATAAAGACTTGTTCTTCCTCTCTTGGACCTTCTCTCTTATCATCTGTTGTTAATGCTGGAGTGATTGTTGAAGAATAAGAAGGCCATATTGGCAGTACAAAACAGTCTTGAGCAGATTCATCTTCTTTGTCAGAATCCCCTGCATCAATAATCTCTTCTGTACCTGCATTTTGGTTAGCTTCTTGTTGACCTGCATGTAGGTTAGCTTGATTCTCTGAACTAACAGGATGATGATTAATTTAATCATGTTAAATATTCAAGATCAAAAAGCCAAGTTGGTCTTTTCCTGCAACATTTGGTTTGATTCTAGGAAGGTGATGTGCAGGTTTTCTTCAACTGTAACACCCCCAAAAATGTGTCGCAGCGGAAATATGTCAGGGAGCGTTACTTCATAATACAACAGCTCAAGATACAAGAGAACGACCTCTAAATGTGTCGTTTGTAAAACAATCTCGTTGATTTTCTGAAATCAAAATAATAGTTTGTCCCATAATTGCATCACCATGAAAAACTTGTATGTAAAGACTCCAATGCACATCAAATAATCCAAGCATCTAATTCACCTGAGAAAAACATGCTTAAAAGTGTCAACATTAAAGTTGGTGAGTTCATAGATTAGTTTAAATATGAATGTAAGTTTCAACGAATATATTTATCCACTGTGTCATCACAGTACCATGTAAAATGTTTGTAAAATACGCACGACCCGTTTTACGTCACCAAAAAAAAATACCAATCTTATCCCAAAGATTTCTATAAAGAATGCATGGTTAATTTAATGTCTCCAAAATGTTCCAAGTATGTATGTGCCGGGGGGCCCTGTAGTCCCCAACATGATCCGACATGTTATAACGTTCGTTTACCTGGTGATAGCTAATCACCCGAACGGGGTTGGTCCATCCGATTAGATTTATTTCATAAATTCGCGTAGACAACATGCTATAAGCGTTCGTTTCTGCCTAAGTGATAGCTAATCACTCGAACGGGGATTATCAATCCCAAATAGATCTATTTCATAACATTCGCGCTCACCCTCCAAGTGATTTACAGTTCATGACACTGTGACGTAGACTTGTTGTATGTGCTCGCTTTCGGCAGTGATCCAATAATGTGTTACATCTGGTGGTTCATCTGCAAAACACCGGGCATGTAACGCTTGTTGGCCCTGCCATGCGCAATAACAAATCGTGATCCGAAAATCATTTCAAATGTTAAAGTATCATTTGTGACCAATATAAGTCAAATAATGTTTCCATAGCGGAGCTATGCAAATAAGTATGTAAACCAATTTGAAATCAACCATGTAAATGTGTTTGTAATGAATTGCAAAATCAAGTAGGTGAACCAAAAGTGTAGAATAGTATGTAAAAGACATTGTAAACGAACATGTAAACAAGTTGTATTGAGCATGTATTCTCCCCCGAGATTTGTAAAGTAAATGTAAAACAAGTGAAAGAGGGGCTATAAACTCACATCGATGATGACGAATGATTGGCGGGAATGTACACATTGAGTACAAGACAAAACGGAAACTGGAACGGCTCGATCAGAAGTTGCAGTTAGCTTAACTAACGGCTATGTTCATAGCTAGGATAAACCTATTTTGTTTACCGGGGGTGATTACATCAATGTGGCCCGTTGATAAAAGATTTAGGTTCCGAGTGGCAGTTTGGTCTCGCGGTTGGTTTGATAAAATAAATCAAAAGTATATAATTCATGTGGTGAATTATATAGCCAAGTATGTAGTATATTCCGTATATACTACACATTAAAATGAACGACTATAAAATCCATATGGTGAGTTTCATAATTAAGACAAACAATCAAAAGAAAGATTTGAAGTATATAATACATTATAAGAATTTATAAGAACCGCGAGTAAATTATTAAATAAAATAGTTCAACTCTTTTCCGGAAATCACCGTTTAACAAATCATTAACAAGTTCTGGTATGAATAGCCTGCATCAGTGTCTTAGCATCCTTGTATGAGTTGAACTTTAATTGATGCTCATTAGGTAAGGCCATCAACAAAGTGCTTCTTGCCTTCAACTCTGCCCTTCTTTGTGCCTTCTCTTCAACACTTGTAGGAGGGATAACAGTCTCCTTACCATCAACAGTTTTTGTTACTATGGGTGCATTACCATTTTCTATGATCTCCCATAGAGTGTAATCAATGCACTGTAGGTACTGCTCCATCCTCATCTTCCAGAGATCATACTCACCAGGTTGGAGTATGGGTAGCTTGATGGTTTGAGTAGTTTGAGAATCCATTGCTTCTTGAAAAAGTAGATCTTGTGTGTAGTAAAGTTTCTTCTTATTCAAAGCTTCTCACAAGCTCTAATACCACTTGTTGATCCTAATAGAATAGATCTTGCTTAGCTTGTATAAGGCTAAGTTGTATTGAATAAATTCAAAACAACTATGATAGAAACTTTGATTGTGAATATCAAAGACTATGCGGAATCTAGTCAATGATACTAAGAAGAATTTTAATGAAACAATAATGAATAAGATCAATAACAAACAGTTTACCAAACTTTTAGCCTCAATATAATACGAACACTCTTAATAGTGTTAGGGTTACAAAACCTTGAAGCTATGAAAAACTCTATAATACTTGGTACGATTTGTGATTGATAGATACCAAACTTTATGCCCTAGGACCTCCTTTTATACACCAAGGAGTCCTAGTTAATTTACAATATATTACAAAAACTTAGAATATTCACTAAGATCTTTTCTATAGATAACTCATACTTATCACGTAAGTATTCTTGATCTCCAATCAATCTTTATCTTTTCAGCAGTTGTAATCTTTTAGAATCTTTCAGCAGTTGTAACTTTGTACCAGCGGCATTAACTCTTCAATACTAATAGTAGTAACTTTTGTACCAGCAGCACTAACTGAGCACAAGCAGTAGTAACTACTTAGAATATTTTCTTCATTCTTCATCAGCAGTACTAAGTTACACTAGCAGTACTAACTTTACTCTAGCAGTACTATCTTTACTCTAGCAGTACTAACATTACTAGCAGTAGTAACTAACAGCACTAATATACACTAGCAGTAGTAACTTACACTAGCAGTACTAACTACTTAGCATATTTTTTATAAAGATTACTAACAACATTAATTTATGCTTAGCAGTACTAACAGACACTTGAGAAGTCTTAACTTCCAAACAGCATCAAAAAGCTTTTAATCCCAACAATCCTCCCCTAAACTTGATATTTATCATCAAAATCAACAAGTTTCATTCAAAGCTTCTTCAATCACTTAGAGGATGCTTCCAAACACTTCATTGTTTCTTGAGCTGCTTTTTCATAAGCTTAAGAAGCTGATAACACATTTCATTCAGCTGATCAGTTTGAAGCTTCTTATTCAACATATCTGTAATTGTTGATGGTGTAAGAGGGTATCTCTTCTCAACCAACATCAAGAGATGCATGTCTTGAAACCTCAAAAAGTGTACTCCACAAGAATCAAATAATTTCCAAAATAACACTTTGTTTCCTAGTAGATTTCTCAACACTGTATCTTCTATATTAAGCTCAAACATTGTCCTTAGATCACCCCATAGGACTCTCTCATATCCCTCTTCTGGTCTTGTAGATCCATGCTTAGCTTTCACCAATTTCTATAGAGTTTCTAAATCTTCCCTGTCAAAATCTCTAAGCATCTGAATCATTGATGAGTACCTTCTTAAACCTCCATCAGCTCTTATGATTTAATAGTAGCCAAGCTTTCCTTCTTTAATGATCTTTCCATCAACAATGCATGGAGGTTTAGTAGTTAATGGTATAGCATCAATTACTACTTCCTCTTTATCAGGAACAACCTCTATAAGCTTTTTCCTCTCAACTTTTTCTTGATTATCATCTATCTTTTGCTTTTTTTGCTTCTCTTGTTCTAGCTCATCACCATCTCTTTTTAAACTACTCTCTTGTGCCATATCTGCTTCATCTTTCTTTGAGCTTTCTTTACCAACTCAGTATCCATATCAACAAACATGTTTACCCTTGTCATGGCTTTATCAAATAACTTTTGAATTTCTATAAATGACTTGCTCTTCAATTGACTTTGCTTGTAACCAGCCATGTGTTTTAGATAAGTTGACATTGTACTTTTCTTTTGTGCTTTAGTTGATGGCTTGTTCCTCTTTTCTTAAGCTCTTAATGTTGTAGTGTTTCTTTCTCTTCTCCGAGAGTTCTACAAATAATCTTTCCTTCTCTTCATTTATCAATTCTTCTTACTCTCTTTCTTTCAATCTTTTAGGCAATAACCTATCAGCCTCTATCATTTCTTGCACATTATCCTATGAAATGTTGGCTTCTTCATCTTTCCCGACCTTCTCTCTTGCAAGTCTTGCTTGTTCTTCTTCTTTAGCTTGTAGCTTAAGAGCAAGTTCTTCATTAAGTCTTATTTGTTCTTTCTTCGTTAAAGGTTCTTCAACCATTATACCTTTACCCTTGTCCTTTGAAGGAATTGTTGTTGTTGTTGTTGTTCTTATTGAAGCAACACTAACTGGAATTATACTGGCCGTACTAACTGTTGTAACAATAGTATTAACTTGAGCAACATCATCTTTCTTACTATCAGGAATTCCTTGTTCTGCAACAAATACTTCTTCACCAGCAAGATCACTTACATCAAACATTATATCATCACCATACCTCCCCTGAGTTGGATCAACCAATGTAATCTCTGCATCTTTATCAATATCATCAATTTCCTCCCTTGTTTAGATGCATCCTCCTGATCACCCAAACTAGCTTCATCAGAGGAAACTATTCTTGCAGATCTACCAACCTTGTATAATCTTTTGAGCTTGTGATCTCTCGAGCTTGAGCAGTCTTTGTGTTCTCCAGGTCAATAACTCTATTTTGCAAGTTGGTACATAATTCCATCAATTCCTGAAGTTTCAATCTATCCTCACCACTTCGAAGTGTGTTACCTCTTGCGAGCAGTGGATCATTAGAAAATTTAGATACATTCTCAGACCTAGTCTGAGCAATTGTATCTCCTATGGTTTCTTGGCGCTTGGGACCACCACCTGAACTAGTTCCTAGGGAACTTGGTTCATTAGGTGTTGCCTTGGATTGGGTCTTATTGATGTTACCCCTGTCTTGCTCTACATCTAAGCCAGTAGTAGTAGTGGCAACCCTTTCCAAACTGTCATCCCTTTCCTCATAGACAACCTCATCTGCAACATTGTCTGTAGGACCACTAGGCTGAGGTACCTTAGTGTCCTTTCTCTTTGGCCTTCTTGATCTTTGTTTCTTTTGGGGTTGAGATGTTGATTATTGAATAATGGTGGGTGTGTGATGGGGATCAGTGGGTATTGCTGAACCTTCACCCATATCAGCTTGATTTTGCACCACCATTGTTGGAAACAAAGGTGTTTCCCTTCCAGAAAAACCTTTTCCTACCCTCTTCATATTTCCAAAGATCTTCTTAGTGTGAGAGGGTGTAACATAAATCCTCTTGTGACTTGACATCCCCTCCAGTTGTTTATCCAAAAAGACTTGTACAAAACTTGGATATATCAAGAATTTACCAGCATTATCCAAGTTCTTCACCATACTTTCAAATATGTACTTTGAAAAGTTGAACTTCTGGTTTGTAGCTAGGCAGTTGATTGCAGAAGCCATAGTGCTACTAAATTCATTCTATGCAGTAGTCTTAGCACTTAAGCATTGCAAAATGGTATGAATAAGAAATTTCCATTGAGGAGAAAAGAATGCCTTATTGAATGTAAGCTTCTATGAAAGTTTTCATACCCCATCCTTGTAAGTTCTTCAAAAATGAAGCATTGGCAAGCAATCCCGTACCTTTCCGTCATCATTCAGTCTAAGGTCACGTCTAACAGATGCTTCCGTAATAATTATCTTCTTCCCATCCACTAAGGCTTGTAACTATACTCCCCATTGACAGTTTTCATCTTGATAGTAGCCCATAATTATTCAATGCACGAAGTATAGATCATAGGATTAACCATTAGTGCATACTTGATAGTGTGTGCATTAAGAAAATCCACTATCTGCTCAAAAAAAAAATGAGAGGAGTCAAAACAAGAAATATAAAAAATAAGAAGATACGGGAAAATTGAATCTGCTCAAAAAATAAATAGCAAAAAACTAAAATAAAACCGAATACTAAAAAACAGAAAAAACAACAATGAGCGAAAAAAACAAGGAAAAAAAAAACAATCTACACAACAAACTTAATTCCAGGAAAACAATACAATACAATCTAACAATAATAAGAAATAAATAAAAGAACCATACGGCATATAATAAAAGAAATACAGACACCTTCAACGTTTCATTCGCGGTTTTACCAAAACTCGACTAAATTGTGAGTATCACAAACGTAATGTCGTCATTGTGTTTGGTTTTTGATAGATAGAATATGAAATTATATAGGGTTTGTGATAAGAGAGTAGATGGATTGAATTGAAATTGATATAAAATAAAGTTAATGAAAACCCTCAATCGAAGTATTTATGAAAATACCCTCAACAACATTAACGTTCACCAGCAGTTGTAAGTTATGCCTAGCAACATTAACTTTGAACAACAGTAGTAAGTTTATGCCTAGCAGCATTAACTTTCCCCAGCAGCAGTAAGTTTATGCCTAGCAGCATTAACTTTCCCCAGCAGCAGTAAGTTTATGCCTAACAACATTAACTTTGATCACCAACATTAACTACAATTCATTCTAATCAGCTTTTCCATCCATCAAATAACATTATAGCTCCAAAAACTCTCTTGTCTGTTTTTGATTTCTCTCAATTCTTTTTACTGCACGAATTCGCACTTTCTTGTTTTAAACAACTCTCTTTCGAGGTTTTTCAACCTCACAAATTCTCTCAATCTTTCCTCACCAATTCAAACGTCCTTTCTGTTTTTACACATCTCGCTTTCCTGTTTTTATTCTCCACCAACTCCTCAATCATTCTTTACTCACAATTTTCGCCCTCAGAGATGGCTTGTTTCAATGTTAATTAAACAACAGTATTAAGTATAACTAACAGCATTAACTTAGCAGTATTAAGTATAACTAGCAACACTAATTATACTTAACAACAAAAACTTTTAATGACATGAATAACGAGTTCTAATTCAAACAAAAACTCTACAAAAAACATAAAAAGATAAAAGAATTTTAAGGAATTTAGCAACCAAACAACTAGATAGTTAGCAATCAAAAGGTTGAAATCTACTTACATCAAAAGCTTTTGTAAGTAAATCTGCAACATTTTTGTTAGTATGGATTTTAACCATTTAAATCAACTTTTTTTCATTGCAATCCCTAATGAAATGATGTCTGATCTATATATGCTTTGTTTTTGAATGAAAAACAGGATTTTTAATTATGCAAATAGTACTATTATTATCAATAAAGATTTTGGTATGTAAGAAATTGTACCCATAATCAAGTAATTGATTCTGAATCCAAAGCACTTGTCCACAACAACTTGAAGCAGCCACATATTTAGTTTCTGTTGTGGAATTTGCAACCACAGTCTGTTTCTTGCATTGCCATAAAATCAATCTACTTCCAAGAAATTGACAACATCCTGTTGTAGACTTCCTATCCAAGCTTGCTCCAGCATAATCACTATCAGTGTATGCTACAAAATCAAAATGAGAATATTTTGGATACCAAAGACCTAATTTTGGTTGACCTTTTAAGTACCTAAAGAACCTTTTTACAGCATGAAAATGTGAAATCTTTGGGTTGACTTGGTATCTTGCACAGGCACACACTGCAAACAAAGATACAGTCTAGAAGAATAAGATACATCCAATGAACCAATCATTAATCTATATAAATGAACATCCACTTCTTCACCATCTTCATCCTTAAGCAAAAGCTTTTGAGTTTCCATAGGGTGTGCTTGCTGTCTTAATATCAGTAAAACCAAATTTCTTCAAAATCTCAGTCACATACTTGTCTTAGAGCTGATAAAAAATCACCATCATTCTACTACTTTATTTTTTGCAGTCCTAAGAAGAATGGCGAGTTCACACCCATAGAACTCATCTGAAACTTCTATGCATCATCTATCTCAAACTTCAATGCATAATGACTTCTCTTCATTGTAGAGCCAAAAATGATATCATCTAGATACACTTGAACTAACAGAATATCACCTTTGTCCCTTTTGATAAACAAAGTCTTGTCTATCTTTCTTCTCTAAAACCCATCGTCCAACAAATAAGTTGACAAGGTTTCATACCAAGCTCTAGGAGCCTGATGCAGTCCATAAAGTGCCTTTTCTACTTTGTATACTTTGTTAGGGAAGTCTGGATCTTCAAATCCTGGTGGTTGACAAACATAGACTTCCTCTTCAATCTTACCATAAAGAAAAGCACTATTGACATCCATCTGGTACACCATAAAGAGTCTTTAAATGAGGCATAAAGGCTAAAAAATAGCCCAATAGTTTAATTCTTGCAACAGGGGCAAATACTTCATCATAGTCAATCCCTTCTTCTTGTGTGTACCTTTAAGCAACCAATCTTGCTTTAGTTTTAATCACAATTACTCTTTCACCCTTTTTATTCCTAAAGACCCATTTAGTCCCAATAGCCCTTTTTCCATTTGGTAACTCCACCAGGGTCCAAACCTTTTGTAATTTGAATTGTAAAAGCTCATCCTGCATAGCTTTTATCCAGCTTAGATCCTTTAATGCATGAATTACCTTTTTGGGTTCTTCTTGTGATAAAAAGCAAGCAAACAAGCAATTTTGAAAGTCTTTATGGTTTGTTCTTTTGCTAACAGAACAAAAACAAACCAAGTTCTTCCAAATTCTTTGTCATTCTTCATTGTTTGAGTTGCTGAATTCAAGTCTCCAAATAGTTGTTTTAACTGGATGTTCTTTGTTATTCATGTAGTTTGGAACAGGACTATAGGCATAAATCATCCAAATTGTTTCAATGTCAGCCGCTGCACAATATCTTCATTTGCTAGCACCATTACATGTTAGAGGCTTTAAATATCTTCATTCTCTTAATCATAACTTTTACCATCTTTACTTGAATCACCTCCTTATTTTCCTGGTTCTTCAGTAACCTTTTTTTCATCATCTCCTGAAGGTTTGAATCCAACATCAGGAGAACTCTTTGAACTTTGAGAGAATGATGGATCAGCATTCCACAATGGAAGCGAAATGTAAATCTTTTGACAGTACTGTCCTCCATTCTAGCTTTACCTCATCATCCCAAACATGCTTTTTATACCTTGCATTATCCCCATTTAGAACTGATTTCCTGCAACAACTAGCTTATAATTCATTGACTTTGTTAGTGCATCAATATCAAAAAGCCAATTTGGTCCACTTCCTGCAATATTAGGTGTATTTTTACTAAATTGGACATGCAGGTTGTCTTCAACTATCCTAGTTCTACCGTTGAATACTCTAAACGCTTTACTATTGATTGAGTACCCAACAAATAATCCTTCATCAGCCTTACCATCAAACTTGCCTAAGTGATCTATGGTATTGAGAATTGTAACAGGACCCCCAAATGGTCTCATAAAGCTTAAAGCTGGTTTTCTACCAAGAAAAAGTTCATAAAGGGTCTTGTTATGAGGCTTAGTTACTAATACCCTATTTTGCACATATCAAGCAATATTAACTGCTTTAGCCTAAAAAGTAGTAGGTAGCTTAGAACCAGTTAGCATTGTCCTAAGCAGGCCGTCAATTATGTTCTATTTTTTCCTCTCAGCTACTCTATTTTGTTGAGGAGTTCTAGCTACACTAAATTCTCTCTTAATACCTTTTCTTTCACAAAACTGATTCATCTCCTTATTCTTGAACTTTAGTTTCTATTGTCACACCTAATTACCTTAACCTTTGAGCCTATTAGATTTCTCATACTGCCAGTTATAAAGGACTCAAGTATGCCACAAGTCCCATCCTTAGTACAGAAAGAAAAACCTAACTAAACCTACTAAATCATCTGTGACAATAGCAATCCATTTTTTCATTAAGCTGTTACAAATGTTAGACGCAAAACAAAATCCATGTGCAACATATGTAAAGGTTGGCTGATTGAACTTACTGTTTTGGTCTTACACGAAGAAACTCTATGTTGCTTTCTCTTTTGACAAGCAACACATGTTTGATTAATTTCAAAAAGTTTTGAAGGTAAACCTCTTATAAGATTTCCCTTAACCAATTTATTTATAGTTTTGAAATTTATTTGTCCAAGCCTCCTATGCCAAAGTTTAGATTCATCAAATATGGCTTTTGCAAAGAGACAAGTTAGACCTTCTTTAGGAACAATATTCTTTAAATCAAGACTATACATATTGTTCTTTCAAGAACTTTTAGTAAACTGACTTCTCAGTTAACATAAAGTTTGGAAGATAAAACATATTTTCAGTGTCCATTAAAAAGAACACTATTCCTTTTTGGTCACAAATTTAATGAGACACTAAAGAGGTTAAACTTTAACTCTCTTACAAAATACACATCCGCAAAAATCTAAAATTAGCCAGTATTAATTGTAACCTCTGCTGGGATTTTCCCTCTTTGGGGTTACCGGTCCAAAGGCAAACATATCCTTCCATCAATTTCTTCAAGTCAGTAAGATAGGACATGTTCCTTGTCAAGTGCCTTGAGCATCCACTATCAAATCACTCCTTTCTCCGGCAAATCTTTGTGTGGCATGCCCTGACATAAGTAAGAAAAAATGCATCTCTGTTGGGGACCCAAGCCATCACTAGACTGTGGATCTACCTGTGCATCAATATAATCAAACCTTTTTAGAATGGTTGATGCACTGTTGTGTTTAGAAACATGGTCTATTACTTTAGTCTTTGGTTTCCAAACCCAACAAGCTGAGGCCTTAACAACATTAACCTGGTTTCCCTTAACAGCATTAAGTACTGCGTTTTGGCCTAGCAGTATTAACTACGCTTTTAAGCCTAGCAACATTAACAATTTATTATTAATAGTAAAAAATACCCTTATAATTATAATACAGTTTTTTAAATGTTGTATTCTTGTTAATGGGCCTTCTAACAGTTGAATGTGCATTATTAAAAACATTTGTCATTGGTCTTGCACTATTCACTGTTGTATTTGGGTTAGAAGTTGAAACTGGTCCCTAGCATTAGTACAGTGATACTAAGGCCAAACACTGCATTAATATTGCTTTTGGAACCATGTTTCCTTTTAGGACAAGGGTGAGTCATTCCTAGAAAATTTTTTGGTGATTCCCCTTTGAGTTTAGTTTTCCACACGAGTTTTAACCATCGTTTATTATTAAACTAGCTTTGATGGTTATTACAATCAACCGCAGGTGATCAAACTTCCCACACACATAGCAAGCTTGGTTAATCCTCAAAATTACTTCCCAGTTTTTTAGACATCATATTATTCTAGTTTCTTTGGTTTCCTCTAGGACTATGTATGTTTAGCATGTTTTGATTACCTTGTTTAACAGTTGTTTTCCTAGGAGTTTTTACTTGCTCTTTAGATTTAATAAACTTTATTTTAGCAAAACTAGGTTTAACAGTTTTCTTTTCAATCTTAGCCTAAGGCACATCTTCTTCCTCACTATCAGACACCTAATCCTCAATAATTGGAGCACTATTATTCTTCCTAACAACCTTAGGCTTGTCTGCACTAGCATTAGCTTTACTAGTCTCAACTACAGGCTTCTTAACTGTAGGCTCACTAACTATATGCTCATTCACAAACTCTTCTAGGCCATAGAATGACAAATCAGGTTTTGGAGGCATAAAGTTTCCTGTATAGGGAGGTGGAACAGCATTATACCCTAAACATGTTTTACACTTATCAACTATCTGATAGTTTATTAGTTTGCTTAAGCTATTAGATGAATTCTCAATTTTTTTACTATTAGGTGAATTTCATCTTTTTGTTTTTGAGCCAGATCCAACTTCCTCCTAAGCTCTGTAATGGCTACTTCTCTTAAATGAATCTCATATTTTATGACCTTAATATCTTCCTCATAAACAGACTTCATTTTCTTAAAAACTAAAGTCTGCTTCTACAACCTCTAAACACTGTTTTTCAATAAGTAATACATTTAACTTAGATGTCCTTAAGTCCTTTAAATAGTTGTTCATTTTAGTTCTTTAAGAAATTAAAACATTTTCAAACAAGATGAAAGAACATTTGAATAGTAGATACCTCAGAGTTAGAACTTGTAGAAGAGTAAGCCATGAGTGCAAAGTTAGTTGTACCTTCTTTTGCTTGATCACTCCAATCATAACCAGAACCACCACAAGACATCAAAGCATTAGAATTAGTTGTCTCCACTAGCACAACCCTTCTTGTATTTTCCCTATTCCCGTTTTCTTGGTTCCTTGGAGCCCTGCACTCCCTTACAAAGTGTCCCCTTTTATGGCAGTTGTAAAACTCCACCTTGGACTTATAAAACCCAATGGTCTCATTACCATTAACAGTAAGCTTTATTCTAGTGTTCTTCAAGAATCTCATTGCCTTCATTGTTAGCATAGCCATCTGCCACCTCAGGTCCATCTCTTCTAAATCTTCAAGATTAATTTGTTGCAAGTCCTCATTGTCAAGTTGTGGACTGTTTGGTTGACTTGTAAAGAAAGCACAAATGACAGCATCACTTAAGTTATCAATTGTTGTTGAGTTAACAACAGTAGCTTAATTGTTAGCAGTTGTAGCACCATGAGCAGTATTAACTACTCCATTTGTATTGCTGGTGTTGTTTGAGGACACAAAGGATACGTTTTATGTGTTTGAGCTTGAGCTTGATGTCCCTTTGACCTCTGGTTTATAGATCTTCAAGTTGTTATAAAGATCATCCAAGCTTAATGTATCTATCTCAGGCTTCTTCCTCCACATAATGGTATGTGTGTTCCATTCTGGTGATAGACATATTAAGAACTTTTGATTCACATCTTCTTGTGTGTTACTTTCACCATGAATCTCTAACTGACTGATAAGCTTTTAAAGCCTATTAAAGGTTTGATCTAGCACCTCTGAGATAGATGCAGTAAAATTTTCATACTGATGCTTTAAAAGATTCCTCTGAGTCTTTTTAGTAGCAGCATTCCCTCCAAACCTCTTCTCAATAGCCTGCAACAATGAACTGGCAGTCTTTGATGTAGTAAACTTCTATAGATGTTCATTAGGGATGCCCATCAAGAAAGTCTTCTTGCTCAACTCTTAACCACCTTTGTGTCTTTTCTCAGCAGTTGCAAAGAGCAATTATTAGTCCTCAACACCTTCAATAATTTTTTGTTAATTGAGAGGGTGCATGACCATTCTCTATGACCTCCTATAGAGAATAATCAATCATCTGGATGTATTGTTCCATCCTCATCCTCCAAAGCTCATACTCACGCTGGGTTGAGCATAGACAACTTTTGAGTAGCCACTATATGTGCTGAGTCTTGATCCATGTCTTCTTAGCAAAGTTTCTCAAAGCAACAAGCTCTGATACCACTTGTTGATCCCAATTGAATGGATCTTGAATTCCTTAGCTTGTGTAAGGTTTAGTTATGCAAGATAAATCCTACACAACTATGATAGAAACTTTGTAAAATATATAAAGATTATGCGGAATCTAATCTTTGATCAATAAGAAGAATATGTAATAGAACAGTAATTCTAATGATCACACAGATTAATAAACAAAGCTTTAATATATTAATACGAATACTCTAACTTGTATTAGGGTTACAAAACCTTAAAGCTATAACAATATCAAAAACAAAAGATATCAAACTCTATGCCCTAGGACCTCCTTTTATACACCAAGGAGTCCTAGTTAATTTACAATATATTCTTAAAACTTAGAATATTATCAAAGATCTATTCTATAAATAACAATCCTTATCAACTAAGTAATCTTGATCTCCAGTCAATCTTTATCTTTTCTATGATAGTAGAAAATCTTCTAGCAGTCTTAATCTTTTCAGCAGTTGTAACTTTGTACCAGCAGCATTAACTCTGAACACTAACAGTAGTAACTTATACACCAGCAACATTAACTGTGTACAAGCAGTAGTAACTACTTAGAATATTTTCTTCAATCTTCTCCAGCAGTACTAACTTTACTCTAGCAGCCTATTAAGGATGATAGCCAAGATGTATAAATACAGTTGACTATGTAGAAACATTGACTATGAATACTATGTGTTAATGCGGAATCTTAACACAAGTACTAAGAAAAACAATGTAGAACTAAATAATAACTTCTATTAATCTGCTTTGAACGATTACAAATTACTAACTATTTGAGATATGATATTGCTATGAGATTTCTTGAGGTCGTTCTCTAACTATGCCAAAAGGGATCCTTTTATAGAACAAGGATAAACCCTAATAGGCTTACAAATCGCTAACAGATAACACATATCTTTTCCTAGAATATCTCATACATATCTCTTAAACGGTACTAACTATTTTTTACTAACAGTACTAACAATTCGATCAGTACTTACATTTTGTACTGTTGGTACTAACTATACCTATCAGTACTAACTATTTGTACTGTCGGTACTAACTTAGGAAAACATAAATCCTAACAATCCTCCCTTAAACATGAATGTTGAACTATTTTAACTTCATGTTTCTTCAACTTCTTTAATGCATAGAGGATGTATCCAAACACTCTATCATCTCTTGATCTTTTAAACTCTATCCTTCTTTAGCAGCAACTTTGTCTTCTCAGCTACACAACAACATCTTTTCAGCAACAATCCAACTAAGTTGGCTTTGTAGTTTTTGGCAACCTACCAGCCATTAACGGATTTAATGTTCCTTTACCAGTAGCCGTTTGCTCTGGGATAGTTAACTCTTCATTTAAAAACATGGTAAGTTAATTACCATACAGTTTTTAGTAAACTGTCAACCATCAACGGAATTGATTTGTCTTTACCAAATACTGTTTGCTTTTGGACTAGCCAATGCTTCATTGTAATAACATGGTGCATTGATAAACCATATAGTTTTTAGCAAACTATCAGCTATTAACAGATTTGATTAGTCTTTACCATGAACTGTTTGATCATGGACTAGCCAACTCTTCACCACAGAAGCAAGGTGAGTTGAGAACCTTACAATTTTTGGTAAATTGTCAACCATAATTGGATTTTGAGAAGTACTTTAACCACAAATCCGTTTGCTATGACTAGCCATTCTTATGCCTGTTAAGCATGGTGTACTGAAAACTATTTGTTATGTGAGTGGTTAGCCAACACTCAAGACCCTTCTCATCCCATCAATCTTATTCTTCCATTTATCCTGTATGCTATAATAAACCTTATTAAATCAAAGACAACAAAACCTTTACTCTTTCAATTCCAAACCAAGATCAAGCATCTTTGCAATAAATCTTTTGAGAGAGGATATCTTCTTTCAACCAACATATGAATAACTATTCCATCCTCAAAAAACTCTAGTATGCAGACACCACAGATTCTACAACCTCCAAGCACAATCTCCAATCTTGTTGACCACATCCCAAAAGTCACTTTGTTCATATCCTTGCTGTTGAGATTCCATCATAATCTTCTCAAGTCTCTCGCCCAAAGAATCAAATTCAAATCCAACAAATGTAACTTCTGAGAACTGAATCCCTTATCAATTCATACAGATGAAATAGATTCTTATCTATCAAAGATATGAAGTACCTCCATGAGATAGTTGAAAGCCCTAAAATTCCCATTGGCTCTGTAGATAACAAGATAATCTCCATCTGGTGATGATACCTTGTTCAATCTAGCAATAACTAATTTCTTCTGCCAATATCTCACTGTCAAAGATACTTTTTTAAATGTAACCCAAATCTCAGCAATTTTTTATGTTCATCATCACAGTCAACATTAGATTGTTTTCTTGCCTTTTTCCTTGCAATCATTTTGATATGACCTCCCTTTCTTTTCTTAGTACCTTCTTCTTCTTTATCTTCCTCCTTGACCATTTCATTGTTAGAGGAATCAATTCCTTTTTCATTCATCTTTTTGATCAGTCTTTCATCTTCAGCAGACCCAATAGAAATGAAATCTTCATCTTCATCTGACCTCTTAATCTTTTCATACAGAGCTTGTATATCCTCAAACTTCTGATATTCAATTCCAACATGCTTGAAGTTTCCTACATGCTTCAGAGTAGGTTCAGACATTTGATTTCTTAATTGACTCTTGTGGTGGTCGTTCCTTGATTGCTTCTATCTTGTTGGCAAGGAATTTTCTTTGAGCAGCAATTGTGTCATGAAGGAATTTTGCTCTTTCTTCTATTGTAAATTGCTCTCTTTCTTCTTCTTGAAGCTTCTCAGCAAGAAGTCTATCTGCCAGCGAATCCCTTGCCTTTATACATCAAAGTATTCTTTATAAGAGCTTCATTGGCAGCTTTTCCTTCAGCTATTCTGCTTCTTTCCTGCTTTCTCATTCCCTACTCTTCTTGTATTTTCTAGCCATACTCTCATCACTTTCAAGCTGTTTAAAACATTTTCACAGCTTCAGGAAAATAAAAAAAACCCAAAATCCAATTCCCTTTAGATTACCTCCTCTCAATTTTCTTCTTTCCTTTGTCTTTGGATCAATTTTTGGAAGAGCGCTTAAATATGTTAGAAGTGATCTTTGTAGAGGTAGGCTAGGTCTGTCAACTTCTCAATAGCCTTCAACTTGGTACAAAACTTTCTCCTTTTCTCTAGAAACTACCTTGCTTGACTCATATTGAAAGAACTCTGCTATAGTGTCATCACACAAAGATTTAGAGTGGGTGTTTGAGTGAGAAGTTTGATGGGGTCTTGAGTAGCAATTTCTTCTCGTTCCTTGTCTAAATGCCCATCATTACTTTTCAACTTGCTCTTCAGTACCTTTCTTAGCTCTTCAGTACCTTCAATGTGTTCTTCAGTACCTTCATCTTGCCTATCAGTACCTTTATTTGGCTCTTCAGTACCTTCATTTTGCTTGTCAGTACTAACTTTGGATCCATCAGTACTAACTATTGGTCTGTCAGTACTAACTTTCTCCATATCAGTACTAACTCCTTCCTTGTCAGTACTAAGTACATCTTCAGTACTAAGTATGTTCTCATCAATCTCCTTATCTTCATCCACCATTTCTTTTGTCCTCCATTCATTCTGAGCATTCTCTGTTCCATATGATCAACGTATCTTCAGGACTTCATCAAACAGAGGATCTTCTTATGAATTGATGATATTTTCCTTTAGCAAACTTTCTCCCCCTTGTCGGATAACAGACTCTTTGTGCACCCTATGTTTCTTTGAGAAGCTCTTCTTGGGAATCTTTGCTTCAATGAGACACTTTTCAGCCATGCTCTATGATGTTTGGTAACAAGTTTGGCTTGCTTCTTGAGCTTTGTGATTTGAGCCTTCAAGTGTTGTATTTCCTTGGCTTGATCTAAAACCTGTACACATAAAGAGAGACAAAGATCATAGACACTTTAGAGAGTCATGTCACCCTCATTCCCTGAAAGGGATTTATCACTGGATAAATGACCTCCAAGATTCCTCAACCAGAAGTTTTTTGGGAATAAATCAAAAAATAGTAGTAGTGGTGAAAGGTCTTGGGGATTGAAACAGTCTGTTGACTCAACAAGGGTAACCGCAACTCACTATTAGAGCAAGAGATGAGGTCAGTCTGTTGGCGCTTGGGTACTTCACTATAGCACAGGAGAGGGTGTAGGTAGTGCTTCAGATGGTCTTTCTGAAGAGGCACCCTCATCCTGAGTTGGTTGTACCAACATAGTAGCAAACAAAGGGGTTACTTTCCTGAGAAATGCTTACCCTTCCTACCAATTAAATAAAAGACTTTACTAGTTAAAGTATTACAGGAAAAAGATCTAAGGTACAGATACATTAGCTAGTTTGTTTTATCGAAAAAGATTAGAAAGAAAACGTGGGTAACAATCACAAAACTTTTTCTTAGGCATCTAAAGTCTAGCATACATCAAAAATTGTTTTAGAAAAATTATGACTTTTTGATTAAGATGTTAAGCATATTACGCAGTGACAATGTTAGTAGGATTTGATCCCAAGAGGCACTTTTTGGGAACTCAGACAATGATTAATTGTATGGAAATAAAACCTCCAATGGGGTGAAAACAAAGCTATATTACATGGTTTAACACATTAAAATCCCCCTTATACCTACAATTTGCTGTCTATCATCAAATATAGCCTATTAGGTAATGAGTCCTAACCCATCACATCATCAACAAAGAAGATGTTTCACTTTCTTATTGATCCTTAGAGATAGACACAGACTTGCCCAGCTACTTTGGCAGTATGTGCCTAACATTGTTAATTGTTTTGGGACTTAGCAAGACATCCAAAACTGTTCAACAAAATGTAGTTAGATACGAACAGGACTACAGAGAGATCATGATAATTGGAAAAAACATCGCTTGAGAAAATTCCAATGATCACATGAAACTCTGCGTCCCCTTCAGACTCTGCAAGTATGCGACCATGTATGCCATCGGACAGGAATCCAAAGAACACAGCCATTGTACGTTATGGAAGAGAATCGTCCGTTAAGAGAGATATTAGAGGCTTGTAAATGCGAATGTATTAGTAGAGAGAGAATACGTTATAAAACTGCGCAGTTGAAATTGATGGGTTTATATAGTTTTTAGAAGATCTAATTTCAAGAAACCGTTTTCAATTTACAATTTGTAACTCTTGCGTTTTTTCTTTAACGCCTCTAAAAGCGGTACAAACTTTGCCCAACGGTACTAAAACTTTGCCCTGCCGGTTACTAAATAGTCCAACCAAAGATAACAATGTGGAGTATCAGAGTGCTTCACTACCATCATTGTAACTCTTCACAATTACTCTCTAAACTTCTTTCAAACCTCTGGAAATTGCTCATCTAACGGTTAACATATTTCACTAGTACAAACTAACAACACAGCATATTAGCCTCCATTTAACCAAGTGGCAGCTAAGGATTTGATACATCCTAATAGTTAACAACCAATAACTGAAACCTGCTAACATCAAAATGCTTGGTGAGTAAATCCAGCTACATTGTCATCAAGTGTGGATTTTAAGCACCTGAATGAGTTTCTTTTCCATAAGCATACTCTATGAAATGGTGTCTTATTAGCAATGTGCTTTTTTGGCATGATATATTGGATTCTTTAGAATGCAAATGGTGCATTCATGACAATGTAGATCTTTGTTTGTGTTCATAAAAGTGTGAACCCATAGTCTAACAATTGTTTTGAATCCATAAAACTTGCCCACGCAGTACTTGAAGCACAACAAATTCTGCTTCTTGTAGTGAAAGTAGCCATAATGGTCTGTTTTTTTGCATTGCCCATGAAGGAGACCTCCTGCCAAGAAATTGGACAACCTTCCTTTGTGATTTCCTGTCAAGATTCCCATCATAGTCACTATCTGAGTAGGATTCCAGGTCAAATGAAGACACTCTAGGATACCAAAGACCCAGTTTGGGTTTGCCATTTAGGTACCTAAATATTCTCTTGACAGCACTTAGATGGGAAGACTTAGGAGTGACCTGAAACCTAGAACAAGCACAGACTGCAAACATAATGCCAGGCCTAGAAGCAGTCAGATACATTAAAGAGCCAATCATGGACCTATAGAGATGAACATTGGTATGTGCTTAAATACACATACCTTTTACCTTTAAAAACGAGCTAAAATAACCAAAAACGGACTTAAAATGCCAAATATATGCTTGTTTTGCTAATTGTGTTGTGCAGGAACGGATAACTAAGAAAAGGACGAAAAACAAAGCCAAATCGACAAAACCAAACACGAAATGGAGAAGCATGGAAAAGACAAAGTCCAGTCAAACAAAAAGCCTAAAAAAGTCAACCCAAGTCAACCCCGACAAATCCAAAAGTCAACATGTGAAAAAAATAAGTTTAGGGACTTAAATTGCCAAATCCTAAACTTATTTAACGAGGGAAAAGAAGAAAAATAAGTTAAGGGGCTAAAATTTCCAAATTGGAAATCTTGTTTTAAAAGAAGAGAAAGAAGGAAACAAAGAGGAGGGTTAAATCTGCCAATGTAGGAAAGTTTAACTACGAGGGGTGAAACTGCCAAGTCCCCTAAGTTATAACTATCAAGGACGTACGGTGCAAAGGGTCTTATAACCCTTGGGGGGTTGTTTTGCCAAATCCCAAAACCCTTTAACACCACAAGGACGAAAATTGCAAACCTCTCTATAACCTTGAGGGGCCAATAGTGTCAAACCCCCTAAACCTTTTGCCTGTTATACTCAAAACAGTTTTTCCCGCCCCTTTTTCCCCCCAACACAACTCATGGGTCGTTTTACCATCTTTTACCCTGTGATTTATCACCTCCACCATGAATAAACACATCCCCCTTCCTCCACTACCATTCCCACCAGAAATCACACCTTTCCATGTTGGCAATCCTACTTTTCGCATAATACTTGGCCGAATCAAT
This sequence comes from Tanacetum coccineum, assembly GCA_026074375.1. Lineage (NCBI taxonomy): Eukaryota > Viridiplantae > Streptophyta > Magnoliopsida > Asterales > Asteraceae > Tanacetum > Tanacetum coccineum. Next base: position 40,036 of record BQNB010007066.1, read on the forward strand.
GGTTGGGATTAACTCAAAGAAGCACAAAAGCTATCAATGGCTAGGATTAAGACTTTGAAGTCTCTCACAGAAGAAAAACACTTTGCAAGATTGAAGGTTTAGGATTTAGTATAAATAGGAGGCTATGTGAGCCGATTTTAGAAGTAGTGTAGAACTCTTTATCTTTCTTTAATTTAAGTCATTTTTATGTTTCTTCCAGCTTATTTACAGCTATTTGCAAGTCCTTTGTACTCTTTTTGCAAGTTAATGAAGTATTAAAATTTCAAGGTTTTATACCCATATTTATTTTTATGTTTATAAAACAAGCTAAATCAACTTTATATGTGTTAAACAAGCTTCTATAAGCTCTTATAGAAGTTTGATTAAGCTTATTAAACTTAAACTTTTCATAGTTTATAGTTTTTCAAGTTCTTGTTTGAAAAGTCAAGAATAAGCCATTTGGAAGATAAGCTAAAGTTGGAAGAGCTTATTGGCTTATTCACTGGCTTATTTATAAGCCAGAGCTTGTAGGTAAAAGCCCTTGAGGGCTCAAGAAGTCCTTGTAAAAGCTTGGACAAAGGTTATTGAAATTTTCCCTTTAAAGAGGGCCTAATTTTAGAAGATTTTTATATGCTATTCTATTTTAGATGATTAAAATGCTTATTTCTTGCTTATTATTGTTCACTTATGCTGTTTAGTGCTTATTTGTCAATTCTCTTTAAGAAGTGTGAGTTAAAACAGCCATTTAAGCTTTAAATCTTAAAAATGAAAAATTAAAGGGGTGTTTGGGACAACATGAAAAACGGGTCAAAATGGTTTTTGGTATGGGTTGTGGTAGTGGTTAGATGTAGCTTAATATTAGCTTATTAAAGGCTTGGTTTTTAGCAAGTTATTACGATTGAAAATTGATTTCCAAAGTTTTTTCTAAGTCAACTATTAACTGTTGGATTTTAAAAGCTACAAGTGCTTATTGAGATATCACTTGGGATTTATGAGTTTTAGTTCAAAAAAGGTGTGTTTTCGTGTGTCAAACAAGCTGGTTAAAAACCCTTGGTGTCATTTTGACCTTTTAAGTCAAAACACCAAGGATTTTTAAGTGTCAAAATTTTATAATCTATAAAAGAAGCCATTTTCACAATCAAAATTCAGCAGGTTGTAAATGAATTTTAGAAGCTAAAAATTTGGTGCACAAGTTTCTATCCTTGGGTTGTACTAAAGCTGTTTTAACTTAACTTAAATCTACTTATTTGACAAGCTATTAAATACGCTGTCAAATAAGCTCCATGTTTTAGCCTTAAATTTCCCTGTGCTAAGGGTGTAGCTTTAAAGCCCTCTTTTCTTAGCTTTTTTAGTGAACTTAGAGCCCAATCTTTTGGCTTATTTTGAGAGCCAATAAGCTCCTTATTGTGAAAATTCCTTCAAGTTTTTAAAAGCCCTAAAAAGCTCATTTGATGGCTTATATTTTTAATCTCAAATTAGGCCCTCTTCACGTGTTTTGCCTAGTTAGAAATGTGTAGGACTGCTTATTGTTTCTTTAGCGTATTCACTTATTTTCATACGCTAAATTTTTGCTCCCTAATAGCTTTTAGTTTGTGTGATAAGCTGTTTTGCTTGTTTACTTTTTTCTTAGTGCTAATATGTGCACACAGACCCAAAACTTAAGCCCTTTTTAGCCCTTTAAGCTTGTTTTTAGTTTTCTGTCTAACATTTAAGGCCCTCCTTTAAGCTTATTTTTAGTTTTTATTTCTACTTATTGGGTGCTTATCTAGGTTATTTTTAGGTTTCTTTTAGCCTATTTGTCAAGAAGGATAGCTATGGTAGCTTAAATGTCGCAAAAAATCCAGAAGGATTAGCTTTTTAAAGCTGTTAAGCTTGTTTTTAGCATTCTGTCGTTTTAAAAAGACTAATTTTTAGCTTATTTATAGCCTTTTCAAAAAAAGATTGTAGTTGAGAGAGAATTGTTAAGACCCCAACGAGCTTTAACAACCTGTTGTTTACAAAGTTTTTCAAAAAAAAAAGAAAGGAGACAAGGGGTAACCCGGGTCTCTACCCTCGTACACCTCTCTTTTGTACACACACCATATATACCGCTTGCGGCCCGTTGGACTTTTTCGTTAAAGTACCCAAGGGCTGTGGTACTTTACAACATTTAAGGCCCTATAAGCTATAAGCTGATAACAGCTTAATTTCGGGGTTATTATTAAGCCGACTTTTTGTTTCTATTTTTCGTAGGATTGTAAAGTGTCTGACATATAGAAGATGAACATCCACATCATTGGACTCCTCATCCTTAGCTAAAGGCTCTTGAGTTCATTGTGTAACTAGCAGTCTTAACATTCAATTGGCAAAGGTCAAGACTTCGTTCAGGATTTCTGCAACATAACTTAACCCGACTAATAAAGATACCATCATGCTTTTGGTTTTGACTTGTAATCCAAGAAAGAAAGAGAGCTCTTCCTATTGAACTCATTCTGAAATCTACTCTCATTAATGCCTCAAACTCAGCAACACCAAGAGTTTCTTTGTTGACCACAAAGTATTGATTTCATCCACATAGCCTTGTACTAGTATGATATCAGTTTGTCATTCTATAGGAAGAGAGTTTGTCAATAGTACCTCTTCGTACCATTACTTCCAAAAAGAAAGAAGATAAAGTAGCATACCAGGCTCTGGAGCTTGATGTAGCCCATAGAGAGCTTTTACAACTTTGTATACTTTCTTAGGATATTTAGGATCTAGAAAACCTGGTGGTTGAGACACATAAACCTCTTCATCAATTTTCCCATAAAGGAAAGAAACTTTAAAACAATCATACCATTTGATCGACTAGAAATCCATAAATGAGGCAAAGTCTTAAAAAGATCATTATGGCTATCAAGTCTTTGCCGACAAAGGGAGCAAAAACCTCAGCATAGTCTACCTTTCCTCTTGCCTATGTCCCTGAAACGTAACCTAGCTTTATTTTCTGACAACAACTCCTCTTTCATCCTTCTTATTTCGATAAACCTACTTTGTACCGATAGCCTTCTTCCTATAAGGCAAATCTACTAAGACCCAAACTTTCTGTATCTCGAACTGCAACAATTCTTCTTGCATAGCATCAACCCAGCTTTCATCTTCAAGAGCTTCTGAAATCTTCCTTAGTTCAATGTTAAGGACATGGGGCGGGGGGGAAACAAGCAAATAAACAATGAATGAAAGTCCTTGTGTTTGTTCTCTTTGCTTTTGAACATATCTAACAAAACATGAGCACTAAACTTTTATTTTACTTTGCTTCTTGTTTGAACTGCTGAGTTTGGATCTCCTAGAATTAGTGGTTTAGATGAGTGGAAGTGAATCCTTGATGTGGGAATAAGACAACATTCACAACAGTTTCCAAGTTTGTGAAGTCAGCCACTGCACCCTCATCATCAAAAGATGAAGTAGTGAAAATACCATCAGTAGAATTTTGATAAATATCCTCAAGTGGAGGTATTTCTGAATCATCTTCTTCAGGATTTGTTGGATCAGAAAGAGATATTCCCTCATGAGGACTGGCAGTACTAACTGGTATGCTAACAGTATTAACTAGGTTAGTACTGCTAGCTTTAGCTGGTGTGCTAACAGTACTAAAAATGTTAGTACTGCTAGGCTTAGTACTCCCTCGTTGTATAAACAAAGGTCTCAAACTCTTCTGAGCAGCTTCAGCTTCCTCATAAAAGCTTCCTTTCTTGCTTCTAAAGTCTTTCAAGAGATTCATTCATAAAGACTTGGTCTTCCACACTTATGGACCTTCTCGTCTTATCAGCTGTTGTTATGTAGCTGGAGTGATTGGTGAAGATAAGAAAGGCCAAATGGCCATAACAAAACAGTCTTGAGCAGATTCATCTTCTTGGACAGAAACCCATGAGATCAATAATTTCTTCTGTAGCCTGCATTTTGGTTAGCCTTCTTGGTGACCTGCATGAAGGTTACTTGATTTCTCTGAACCTACAGGATGATAATTCATAGAATCATTTAAATAATCAAGATCAAAAAGCCAAGTTGGACCATTTCTATTCATAACCATTTGTTTGTTCTCTAAAGAAGGTGATGTGCAGGTTTTTTCTTCAAACTCTTTGGTTTCTAAGATTAAATACCCTAAAAGCCTTCTTGGAAGAATACCCAACAAAAAAAAAATCCCTCGATCTGATTTTCCAGCAAACATGCCCAGGTGGTCAATGTGTTCAAATGGTCACATGCAGCCCAAATGGGTCCTTATATAACTTATAATTGTATATTAACCAATTTTAAATTTTTTTGTTAAAAGATTCATAAGGTGGTCCTTTATTAAGAGGCTTGGTCACAATACCCTGGTTTAGAACATAACAAGCAAGTACTAAATGCTTCAGCCAAAAATGGTTAGTAAAAAATGAATCTTGCAAGTCATGGTTCCTAGCACCCCTCCATAAGGGTCCTGTTCTTATCTCTCAGCAACACCATTATTGTTTGTGGAGTCTGGCATTACTGTATTCCCTCTTGATCCCCTTTAACCCACAGAATTCAATAACATCCTTGTTCTTAAATTCTATACCATTATCACTTCTAATAGTTTTAACTTTTTGATTTAATTGGTTCTCTATCTGTCTTATAAAGTCCTTAAGGATTGCACTAGTTTCATCCTTAGTTCTTAAGAAAAATACCCAACTAAACCTGCTAAAATCATCAGTGATTACAAGGCAAAGGTTCTTATGGTTTAAGCGCCTTACAATGTAGGTCCAAACAAATCCATATGAAGAAGTTGTAGGGTGTGGCTAAATAAGCTTACTGCTTTGGCCTTACAGGAGGCCTTGTGTTGCTTTCCTTTCTGACAAGCAACATAAGTGTGGTCATTTTGAAAAATCTTTGAAGGTAGAGACCTCTTACAAGGTTTCCCTTCATAATTTTATTTAAGTTTTTGAAATTTACATGACCCAACCTCCTATGCCATTTGTGAGATTCATCAGTTGTGGCCTTTGCAATTAAACAAGCCAATCCTCCTACAGGGAACCAATATTCTCTAAATTGAAACTGTACCATGTTTTTGTCTAGGGATTTAAGTAATACTTGATTTTGCATCAGGTAAATTAAACTCAGAAAGGACAAAACAAGACATCTTCAGAGTCAGTAAACAAACCTTGTTTCTTTTTTGTCACATAATTTGTGGACAATAGAAAAGAGATTGGAATGCTGAATTTCATTTTGTCACAAAGCACACATCTCAAATCTAACTTTCCAGTTTTTATTTTACCTTTACCAGTGATATAACCTTTACTACCTCCAAAAGCTACAGGGCCACCATTAAAGTCTTGAAATTCATCAAGGTAGGCCTTGTTCCCAGTCATGTGCCTGGAACATCCACTATCAACAATTCCTTTATTCTTTAGAGCTCTATGTGGATAATCCTGCACATTAAAAGAAAGAGATTAGTTTCTCTTAGGGACCCAAGCCTGTTTGGGCTTGAGTCTGCCTAGTGGATCTTTGAAAGTGTAATAATTTCCAAGACTGGATCCACTATTGTATTTGGATCCACCATGGTATCTTTGTGGTCTCCAATTACAACCTGCTGAGGGCTTAACAGCAGTTTCCCTTTTTCCCCCAACAGTACTAACTGCATGTACCTTAGCAGTATTAACCTTTTGATTTGAAATTTTTTGTCTAAGTACTGTTGTCTTTTTGAAAGGCCTTGTTGGTGAATGAGTTTTGTGAAAAACATTTGCTGGTCTAACTCTATTCACAATTGGCTTAACAGTATTAACTTTCATGGCAGTCTTGGTTAGTACTGTCTGTCTGTTAAAGCTTTGCCTAGCAGTACTAAAATTTTTAGTACTGCTAGCTCTAGCAGTACTAACTGGAATTATACCAGTTCTAGTTAGTACTGCTGAAGGAACAAATTGATTTTGTTTATTCACTCTATGCACATTATTCCAAACATTTTTTAAGTCAGCTTTTCTTGCCATCCTTTTCTCATGAAAATCACAATCTCTAATCAAATGATTAAGACTACCACATACAAAACATGCTCTTACAGCAAACCCATGCCCCAATTCTTTCTTATCAACTTTAGGTTTTTGACTATGTGTGTTTTGACTTTTAACATTTTCCCTAGGAGTTTTTACTTGCTGGTTAGCAAAACTAGGTGTTTCTTGTTGTTTTGTTGGTATATACACACACTCATCATCACTATCTGATTCATATTCCTCAATGATAGGAGCATCAGACCAGACCTTAGGTTGACTTTCTACATTAGATTCAATGACAACTGGTTCAGACACTAATTCAGAGGGTTCTGTACTAATGTTAGATTCACAGGTATCACATTCACTTGATTGGGATTCAGATTCACTAGGTTTTACTGTTTTTGGACATATGTAATCTTAGAGACTCTATTTCAATTTCAGGTCTAGTGGCAAAATATTCCCTGTCATGGGTGGGGGTACAGCATGCATTCCTTTTGCAAACCTATCATTCAAAGGTTGGTTTTCTAAATCACTCTCTTTATTCATAAAAACACTCTGCAATACTTCATTTTCATAACTCAAAATACCATCATATCTGTGATCCCCATACCCAAGCCCAAACTTATCATTAGCACTCATTTGGGTATTTAGCAGTTTACCAAGATTCTTAGAAGAATTATGCCATTTTTCTACTTTAGCCTTTAAATCTTCTTTTTCTTTTTGAGCTTCTGCCAATAATTTCTTATGGTATGTGAGAACATCTGTTTTATCATCTAAATCTATTTTCATAAACTTTATCTTTTGTTCATACCAAAGTTGTCCTTGTTGATGAGCAACTAACTGTGCTTCAACTTTCTTAAGACCTTGAGAATATGCCTTTATTTCAATGCTTGCATCACTAAGTTGTTCTCTTTGAGCATCATAGAGTTTTTTAAGATTAGCATAAGACTCTTTACACTTATTTGAACATGAAATTACCTCTGTGTCTGAGTCTGAGCTGTTGCAAGCCATCAAAGCATAATCTTCATCTTCTGAATGATGTGACCAATCCACACCTTCTCCATCAACTGTCACCAATGCCTTAGAATCCTCCTTTTGTCCAGTTCTGCTCCCATCCTTGTTTCCAGAATTCCATGCATCCCTCCTCCTGTTATCTTGAGTTCCCTTGAATCACACTCTCTACAAGGTGACCCTGTTTTGTGCAATTGTAGCATTCACTTTGGTTTATCAAAGCAACACCTCTTTTGCATCAAATTGTTGCTTTTCTACCAGTCTTCTTGTAAAACTTTTTCATTCTCATTGAGATCATGGCCACTTGCCGTCAATTCAATTTCTTCAAGGTCATATTCATCAATCTGTTCCAAGTCCTCATGATCCAGTTGAGGGTAGCTAGATCGATTAGCAAGAAGTGAGTTATGTATGAAGTTTGTTCATACTTTATGTTTTGACCAGAAAGATTGGGAACACAATAAGCGGTACTAACTTCATTAGTACTGTTTGTGTTCTCAGAGACAAAAGCTACATTTTGTGGGCTAGAGGATGATGATACAGTAGAGCCTTTTATAACACCTCAAGACTCATTAGATATTATATAAATCATCAAAACTAAGAGTGTCCACCCCTGGTTTGGTTCTCATTATTAGGGAGACTTGTGACCAGGCAGAAGGTAGAGATCTTAGGAATTTTTGATTAGCATCCTCATTAGATACACCTGCTCCATGAATCTCTAGCTGACTTAGAAGACTTTGAAACCTATCATAACCTTTGTGAAGCCCTTCTGTGTTGGATACAGAGAATCCTTCAAACTGTTGCTTCAAGATATACTTTTGCATCTTCTTGGATTCGTCATTTCCACCAAATCTAGATTTGATGGCATCCCACATTTCTTTTGCATCTGTCATCTTATGGAACTTAGCAAGATGATCTTCTGGTAGGGCCATAAGCAAGGTGGTCCTTGCTTTTCTCTCTCTTTCTCTGGCTACAATCTCTTCTGCAGTTCTAGGAGGCAAAACCTTAATTTGTCCTGATGTATCTGTAGTGATTGATACAGGACCATTCCCATTTTGGATAACCTCCCAGATTGGATAGTCTGTATGAGCCAAATAGTGCTCCATCTTCATAGCCCAGATATCATATTCTCCCTTTTTGAGAATAGGCAGCTTGATGGTTGATACTGTATGAGGAGTTGGTTGGGTTGGTGTTTGTGATGATGATGGTGGAGGTGGTGGTGGTGGTGGAATTTCATCTTGTGGTCCAGACATGTTTAGTTTTGAAGGATGAAGGTTTATAACTGGATTAGATTGTTCTTCTTATTCAGAGTTTCTCACAGGCTCTGATACCACTTGTGAGTCCCTAAATGAATAGATCTTTGCAGCCTATAACGGATGATAGCCAAGATGTATAAATACAACTGACTATATAGAAACACTGATTATGAATACAATATGTTGATGCGGAATCTCAACACACGTACTAAGAAAAACAATGTATAACTAAATAACAACTTCTATTAATCTGCTTTTAACACTTACAGATTACTAACTATTTTAGATATGATATTGCTATGAGATATCTTGAGGACGTACATCTAACTATGCCCAAAGGGATCCTTTTATAAACTAAGGATAAACCCTAACAGAACAGGCTTACAAAACGCATACTTATCTTTTCCTAAGATATCTCATACACATCTTTTAAACGGTACTAACTATTTTCTAACTAACGGTACTAACTAATCGATCAGTACTTACATTTTGTACTGTCGGTACTAACTATAACTAACAGTACTAACTATTTGTACTGTCGGTACTAACTTACTAAAACATAAATCCTAACAACCACCGCAAGTAACACAAATATCCTCAACGGCTTTTACGAAAGCTGAAGGTGGGGTAGCTTGAAATTGTTTTAGAATAACCATCATAGCGGTAGTCACATCACTCGTTTGCTGATTTACTGCATGAGTAAGTTTGGCTATATTGGAAGAAGAAGAATTACCATCACTTGATTTCACTTGATAAACAACTGATTTGTTTCGTGAATTTCGGACCTTGAATTTGTTTTCGATAATCGTCAACACATCTTGAGTACTTCTTTCCAAAAGATTGCCACCGGCGGCAGAATTCAAGGAATCTTGGTCGGCCGGGTTCAAGGCATTGTAGAAAGTATCAAGTTGGTGAAATTTAGTGAAACCATGATGAGGACAAGCACGAAGGAGATCTTTGTATCGGTCCCACGCCTCATGAAACGATTCATCAAACTTTTGTTGAAAATTAGAAATTTCATTTTGGAGGTTTGTCGTTCTCGAGGGAGGAAAAAATTCATTAATGAATTTGGACACGAGATCATCCCAAGTGGTGATAGAACGGGGGGGGTTCTTTTTCAAGCCACCGGCGGGCTGCCCCCACAAAAGAGAAAGGAAAAAGCATAAGCTTAATCGCATGATTCGGCACATACTTGTATTTGATTGTGGAAGTTATTATGTTGAACCAACGAATGTGATCATGAGGATTGTCTTTCTCAAGTCCGAAGAATTAGTCCGAAGTCATCATATTAATGAGACTATGCTTTGGGCTCGAAATGCTCAGCAGAATTGGAGGGGGACCACGATTGCCTCCGCATAACCCTCGGTGGGTGCACGGAGCAATTCTGCCATAGTACGTTGATCGGCCATCGTAACTACGGGTGATTCTTCAAGAGCGAACGGTTTGACTCTTTGATTAGAACGTCTACGGTTACGACGTTTCGGGTTTGAAGTGGTTGGATTAGAAGAAGAATTACCAACGAGATTAGAAGAAGAACGAGTGCGCATGCACTAAAAAGATTAAAAGAAAAATATTTTTGGTTTTTCAATAATTTCACAATTTATTTTAATGGACAAAACGAGATCGAATAACTTAAACCAATAATCGAACCAGCTTCCGGTACTCTTTAAAAAGAAAAAAACGCACAAAGGAGCGAGGAGTAGGAAAGCGCGAAGCTATTAAAAACCTTTCTCCTTTAGGGTCGTAGTTCCTCGGAACAACCCTCCTTATACCCCTCTTAGAGTTTGTTAAACTTTTAAAGGTGAGTCGTACGTCGCTAGTGACACAAAGGCAAGTTTTGAATCTTTTGTTCGGGAACTTATTATGATAATGCTCAAGATGCAAGCATTATATTGATGATGATTTTTATTTCTTGATTAAGGACAATTTTTTATGTTTTTGATTTTTTCTTGATTTTTTTTTAATTTATACTTATACTAATAAAAGAAAATGAAAAATATTTTTGTGTTTTTTATATTTTTATAAATAAAAGAAAATATTCACAAACGGGAATAATAACTTCACGAGGTAAGGGGCTTCAAAAGCTAATCTTCAAACGAAACGATAATCGATTACACCTCCCCGGCAGCGGCGCCAAAATGATATTCACTGAAACTCACCTTTTGTATATATAAATATATAAGGAAAATTTCAATAAATATAATTCAATTATAGTACTATAAGTATTCCGAAAGATTCAAATCAATTCCTTTTATCCAAAGGAAAATAAAAAATCCCCCGGGTCGTTCTCCCGTCGAGGTGCAAATTAAAAACCGAAGATGTTTGTGATCGCGCGTTTGAATATGATTAAGAAGATTTTTGGTTTTGGAAACTAATTCTACAATTAAAATTTAAAAACGAGTAAAGAAAACCTAAAAACACGAAAGCTAGAAAGGGATTAAACTTAAAAACGAGGACGAAAACGTAAAAACGCGACTTAAAAAAGCTAAATTATCAAAATTAAAACCCTAAAATGATTTGTTAAACTTTTCTAATCCTAAATGACTAAACTAAAAGGAAAATTAAAGAAAATCCTAAAACGAAAACTTTTAAAGTGAAAAAACGAAGAAAACAAGAACCGGGCCCGAATCCCGTTCTTTAAAAAATGAAATTTTGCAAAAATAATCCTACAAAAGAAATTTTATTTTTCCTAGCTGAAAAATGATAAAAGAAAATTTAAAGAAAAAGATTTATATTTTTTGACTTTTTAATAATTTATTATGATTTAATAACAGTTTTAAAGAAAATAAATGATTAAAAATAGAAAACAAATGTGGAAAAATACGAAAAAATTCCAGAAAGTAGATTAAGCTGTGCTTGATTTAAGAAAAATAAAACTCGGTTGTCAGCTTATCCCAATAAGCTGTAATAAGCTAAACAGGCTTATAAGCTTATTGGGCTAAAAATGAGTTTAAAAGAATAAAAAGAACAAACTAGGACGGATGAGCTATTGAAGCACTTTTGGTAGTAGGGTGTGGTGTTAAGGCTTTGGTGTTAAAAGGGGGAGGTCTGGGGTTCGAGCCTGGGCCTCTCCTTTTTGTAAAAATATATATATATATTTAAAACTTATAAAGCATAATAAAATAAGCAAGTTTAAAAAGGCAAATTTTTTGAAACTTAAGAATAAGCAGAAAAATAAGCTGAAAATGGGGACATACTACCTTTTTTAACTAATCCCTAAGAGTGATTAACTGTTAGGCAGTTTAAACACAAATAAGCTATAGAAAATAGGTAATAAGCAAAAACATATAAAATCCTATATCTAATAAGCAAACCTAACTAAAATAACCAAGGAAAAACAAGCCAATTAACCATAAAAAGCAATAAGCACTATGGGCTTATACTGCATACAAACAGGCCTTAGGGTCACTTTTTGGCTTAAAAATAAGCCACTTAGAGGGCTCCTTAGGCTTAAAAGTTTAGATGGACTTAAAGACAACCTTATGGGCAACAAAAATAAGCAAAAAGAATAAACTTTGAAATTAAAATAAGGCAAGAAAAAGGGCTGGAAAAGAGGCTGTCACAGCAAGCATATGCTGATGTGGTCTATTTTTAGTTTCAAAAGTGCAATAAGCAGACCTAGAAACGAGCTTCAAAATAAGGTCTAAATTAAAAACAAGGTTAAAACAGATTGAGTGTAGCTCCTGATGAGCTTATATTCAAAAACTTTAAAGGCTAAAAACAAATTTGACCATCTGATAAATAGAATTGAAAAAAGGGCTTTTAAACCAAAGATTACTTTAATGAAAACTTGACAGATTTTGTTAGAAACAAAAGGCAAACTAGAGACACTTAACTAATGTGATTTTGACATTGAAAAAGGACACAAAATAAGACTCAAATCAGGTTTTAAAGGACTTAAGCTAAAAAGCTCTTTTAAACTGTTTGTCACCACAGATTTGAAAAGACATTTTACAAAAACCTTAAAACCATCCTTGAGACTTAAAACTTTAGAAAAACAGATTGAAAATAGCTAAAAATGGATGACCAAAGATGGTCTTATGACCCAACTGGTTTTTACACCCAAAATGACCCAAGTTCACCCTTGTGCCAAACACCCCTTTAAGAATGGAAAACCACTTTTAAGGCTGATTTACAATGATATAAGCAAAGATTTTTAAAGACAGTTGGTAAACAAGCTAATTTAAGCACAAATAAGTACAATGAAAACAAAAATAAGCACTTATACTAACAAATAAGCAATAAGCAGTAAAAGGGCAAAATGGACAGTTTTGCATAAAAACTTAAACTAAGCACTTAATAAGCAAACAACAAACATACATAAGCATAAACAATAATAATAAGCAATAAAGGACAGAAATAAGCATAAATAAGCACTTCAACAGTTAAAATAAGCAAAAATGCAGAAAATGGAAAATAGTGAACTTACAAAGGGGTCCTATGCTTAAGGCTATGAAATACGCTTTCCAAAAGCTTATAAAACTTTCCCTATAGCCTCCCATGAGGCACTAAACCCAAGGCCATCCTTAATTTACCTTGCTCCAATGCTTTTCTTGAAAGTTTCTTTATGATTTTTTTTTTAGTATTTTTGGTATTTTTTTTGATTTAAAAGGCAGAAAATGAAATAAGCTTTAATATAGGCTTTTGATGAATCAAAGGCTTATACAAAGGCTTAAGGACAATATTTAAAGACAAATTAGCTTAAATGACAAGATTTTAAGGAAAACATGTAAATGACAATAATCTAAAAACAATATTTAAAAGACTGAATTTAAATGACAAGTATTGAAAGACAGTTAAATTAAAATTGTAATATTGAAAAATAGTACAAAATTTGTGAATACAAGCTTTTGCCTTCTAAACACTAAAATTTGACAAAAATTGAAAATGAACTAAACTATCATACTTATACTAAAACCCTAGCTTGAGTCTTCACTTGCTGTGTTTGTTGTGTTTTTTCTGTGAGGAGAGACGAGTTGATCATAGCCATTAAATTTCCTTGGCCTGATCTGAAACCTGTTGACATAAAGATAGACAAATATCATAGACACCTTAGATGGTCATGTCACCCTCATTCCCTGAAAGGGATTTATCACGGAAGGAATGACCATCCAAGATTTCTCCCAAAAGATTCTTCTGGGATAGAATCAAGAATTTTAGTAGTGGGTGGAAGGTCTAAAGGGCTGGGTCAGGCTGATGCTCAATTTGGGGTTAGTTTGTACCTTCACTAAATTGTGGTGAGCAGGAGATGAGTCAGTGTGTGGCTCATAAGGTACTTCACTAGTAGGAGCAGGGAGGGGGTAGGTAGTTGGCGTGGAGCGGAGGATGGTCACATTGCTGAAGAAGCGAGCCGCCTCGATGCCGAGAGGGAAGGTTGTACCAGCGCGGGATAGCGGCAGAACGCAATGTGGTGCAAACAAAGGGGTTACTTTCCCTGAGAAGTGTTTTCCCTTTTTAACCATGAAAGAAAAAACCTTACTAGTTAAATTATTTACAGGAAAATGATCTAAAGGTACAGACACATTAGCTAGTTGTTTACCTAGAAAAATAGAAATAAAACGTGGATACATGACAAACTTTTTCTTAGCATCTAAATGTCTAATCATACCATCAAAGATTAACTTAGAAAAATTATACTTCTGATTAGATGTTAAGCATATTACAGCAGTGGCAATGTTTGTAGGAACTTGATCCCAAGAGGTGCTTTTGGAACTAAGACAATGATTTATTGTATGAAATAAAAACCTCCATTGGGGTGAAAACAAAGCTTTATTAAAAGTTAACACTGTTAAATCCCCCTCATACCCCATTTGCTGTATAGCATCAAAGATGGCCTGATTAGGTAATGTGTCTATCCCATCAGCATCATCAAAAAGAAGATCACTTCTTATTGATGCCTCAGAGATAGACACAGCCTTGCCAGCTACGTTGGCAGTAATGTGCCTAACATTGTTGATTGTTTTGGACTTAGCAGACGTCCAAAACTGTTCAACAAATGTAGTAGATACTACAGGACTTACAGTGAGAGCATGATGAATTGAACTTCGCTTGAGAAAGTCAATAATCTCGTGAAACTCTACATTCCCTTCAGTCGTCTCCAAGTATGCGATCATGTTATGCTTCGGACATGAATCAAGAACCGCCATTGTACTTGAAAGAAAGAACGTCGTGAAGAGAGATATTAGGGCTTGTAAATGCGATTGTAGGTTAGAGAGAGAATGCGTACGAAACTGCGCAATTGAAATGGGTTTAAATAGGTTTAGGAGACCTAATTTCAAGGAAACCGTTTCAATTTACACTTTGTACCCTTGGCGGTATTTTTCTTTAACCTCTCTAAAGCGGTACAAACTTTGCCTAGCGGTACTAAGTTTGCACTGGCGGTACTAACTTTGTCCACCAAAGAATGAACAATGTAAGTAGCAGGAGTGCTGCAGTACCATCAGTAACCCTTCTTAATGACTCTCTATCTTCTTTCAAATCTCTGGAAATGCATTATCTATGGTTAACATGATTCTTGATACAAATTATACAACACAGCATATTGCCTCCCTTTAACCAATGCAGCTTATGGATTTATCATCCCAATAGTAACTACCAAGAACTGAAATCTACTAACATCAAATGCCTTGGTGAGTAAATCAGCTACATTGTCATCAGTGTGGATTTTAAGCACCTGAATGAGTTTCTTTTCATAGGCATCTCTTATGAAATGGTGCCTAATAGCAATGTGCTTTGTTTTGGAATGATATACAGGATTCTTTACAATGCAAATTGTGCTTTCATTGTCAATGTAGATCTTTGTGTTCATGAAGTTGAACCCATAGTCTAACATTTGATTTTGAATCCACAAAACTTGCCCACAGCAGCTTGCAGCAGCAACATATTCTGCCTCTGTAGTAGAAGTAGCTACAATGGTCTGCTTCTTGCATTGCCAAGAAATGAGTCTCCTGCCAAGAAATTGACAACCTCCTGTTGTGGATTTCCTGTCAAGATTTGCTCCAGCATAATCACTATCTGAGTAGGATTCCAGGTCAAATGAAGACACTCTAGGATACCAAAGACCCAGTTTGGGTTTGCCCTTTAGGTACCTAAAAATTCTCTTGACAGCACTTAGATTTGGAGATGGGCAAAGGACTTTGGAGTGACCTGAAATCTAGGATTAAGCACAAACTGACCAACATAATGTCAGGTCTAGAAATAGTCATGTACATTAAGCGCCATCATGGAACCTATAGAGATGGACATCCACATCACTGGCTTCCTTATCCTTGACTAAAGGGCTTTCTGAGGTCTCAATTGGTATACTAGCTGTCTTAACATTTGCAAAGTCAAACTTCTTAAGGTTTTCTGCACAATACTTATCTGACTAATAAAAGATTACCATATTCCTACTATTTGATTGTAATCAAGAAAGAAAGTGAGCTCTCCCATTGAATCATCTGAAATCTACTCTTCTTAATGTCCTCAAACTTAATCCCCCCACCTAAGATTTCTTGTTGATGAGCAACTACTGTGATTCAACTTTCTTTAGGACTTGAGATTATGCTTTTATTTCTATGCTTGCATACGCTAAGTTGTTCTCTCTGAGATATCATTCAGTTTTTTAAGATTTGTTTAAATAAGACTCTTTACAATTATTTGAACATGAAATTATCCTCTGTGTTGAGTTGAGCTGTGCAAGCCATCATTGCATAATCTTTATTTCTGAATGATTTGTACATTCTAAACCTTCTCCATCCAATTGTCACCAATTGCTTTAGGAATCTCCTTCTGTACAGTTCTGCTCCTATCCTTGTTTCCAGAATTTCATGCATCTCTCCCCCTGTTATCTTGAGTTCACTTGATTCTACACTCTCTAGCAAAATGCCCTATTTTGTGGCAATTGTAGCATTCCACTTTGGTTTTATCAAAGCCAACAGGTTCTTTTACATCAATTGTAGCTTTCTACCAACTTATTGTAATACCTTTTTCATTTCATTGAGATCATGGCTACTTGCCACTTCAAAGTCCATTTCTTCAAGATCATATTCATCAATCTGTTCCAAGTCCTCATGATCCAGTTGAGGGCAACTTGATTGATTAGCAAGTAATGAGTATGATGAAGTTTGTTCATACTTTGAGTTTTGACCAGAAAGATTGGGAACACAATAAGCGGTACTAACTTCATTAGTACTGCTAGAGTTCTCAGAGACAAAAGCTACATTTTGAGGGCTTGAGGATGATGCAGTAGAGCCTTTTATATCACTTTCAAAGACTCTTAGATTATTGTATAAATCATCAAAACTAAGACTGTCCACCCCTGGTTTGGTTCTCATAATTAGGGAAACTTGTGACCAGCCCCCCCCCTCCCCCGGGGAGGCAGAAGGTAGAGATCTTAGAAATTTTTGATTTGCATCCTCAGTAGATACACCTGCTCCATGAATCTCTAACTGACTCAGGAGACTTTGGAACCTGTCATAGCCTTTGTGAAGCCCTTCTGTGTTGGATATAGAGAATCCTTCAAACTGTTGCTTCAAGATATACTTCTGCATTTTCTTGGATTCATCATTTCCACCAAATCTAGATTTGATGGCATCCCACATCTCTTTTGCATCAGTCATCTTATGGAACTTAGCAAGATGATCTTCTGGTAGGGCCATAAGCAAGGTGGTCCTTGCTTTTCTCTCTCTTTCTCTGGCTACAATCTCTTCTGCAGTTCTAGGAGGCAAAACCTTAATTTGTCCTGATGTATCTGTAGTGATTGATACAGGACCATTCCCATTTTGTATAACCTCCCAGATTGGATAGTCTGTATGGGCCAAATAGTGCTCCATCTTCATAGCCCATATATCATATTCTCCCTTTTTGAGAATAGGCAGCTTGATGGTTGATACTGTTTGAGGAGTTTGTTGGGTTGGTGTTTGTGATGATGATGGTGGAGGTGGTGGTGGTGGTGGAATTTCATCTTGTGATGCAGACATGTTTAGTTTTGAAGAATGAAGGTTTGTAACTGAATTAAATTGTTCTTCTTATTCAGAGTTTCTCACAGGCTCTGATACCACTTGTGAGTCCCTTAGGAATAGATCTCTGCAGCCTATTAAGGATGATAGCCAAAATGTATAAATACAGTTGACTATATAGAAACACTGATTATGAATACTATGTGTTAATGCGGAATCTTAACACAAGTACTAAGAAAAACAATGTAGAACTAAATAATAACTTCTATTAATCTGCTTTGAATGATTACAGATTACTAACTATTTAGATATGTCTTTGCTATGAGATATCTTGAGGTCGTGTCTCTAACTATACCAAGAGGGATCCTTTTATAGACTAAGGATAAACCCTAATAGGCTTACAAAACGCATACATATCTTTTCCTAAAATATCTCATACATATATCTTTAACCGGTCTAACTATTTTCTACTAACAGTACTAACTATTTGATCAGTACTTACATTTTGTACTGTCGGTACTAACTATAACTATCAGTACTAACTATTTGTACTGTCGGTACTAAGTTAGAAAACCAATAATCCTAACACAACTTTATAAAGATTTTTCAACACGATTTGTTCCACAAACTGAATTATCTGCTGAACAGCCTATTTGGTCTCTAGAATTCTTGTGATTCTTCAGAACCACACTTTCTATTAGACCCACTAATGTTGCGGTTCTAAAAGAAACTCCAAAGTCAGCATGGGTTATACACAAGTTTGAAGAAACTTAAACACCATCTTGCTAACTTTGATGTGGTAGTCAAAGAAAGGACCACACCCATAGCTATCACTGAGGGTTCTTGGGGTTTTGAACATACTAAATCTTGTTTTAGGGATGAAATAATTCCATTTGTAAAAGCTCTGATGGATTATTTAGCATAATTCAACCAACACTTGAGTTGATGAACTTTCTGAAGTCCAAAATGCTTCTATCAATGAACAGCTGTCGGAACAACATCGAATTGAGTCAAAAACATTTTAAAGTTAAGATGAATCATGTTTTGTACGAAAATGAACGACTTGGGAACTAGTGATGAGGGGCAAAGATATATGTTGAACTTACTGTTAAATCTTCATGGTGAATGATTCTGTTGAAAGTGCATGAATGTCAAAGTGTATCATACTTGTGACTGAGCTTCAACGGATTTTGTTACATAGGGAAACTTATGATAAACTGTTCCAAATG
The DNA here is from genome assembly GCA_026074375.1 of Tanacetum coccineum. NCBI lineage: Eukaryota > Viridiplantae > Streptophyta > Magnoliopsida > Asterales > Asteraceae > Tanacetum > Tanacetum coccineum. Next base: position 58,404 of record BQNB010007066.1, read on the forward strand.
TTTATATCATTCTTGAGAGAAAAACATGCATCTCATTAGAAGTGACACTAATCTTAAACAATGAAATTTTTCAAAGGGGAAATTATGTTTCAAATCAAAGTGTTCCAAGTGTTGATCAATTGTTTGAATAAATGAATTTACAAAAGTCGAGTCCCAAGAGAAAGACATGGTAATTAAGAAGTTGAAAGAGAGAATTAATCTACTAAAGTTGAAAAATTGGATAAGGATTATAATCAAAACCAGGACTTCGAAGGATTGAAAACTTAATATTGGATTGCTAAGAACTGAGCATTTGAAACAGACTACAAGCATAACTTATGACTCGATTAACCAGCTCGTATTCAATCAAAAGAAACAATGTGCTAAGTAATTGTCTAGTGCACTTAATGTCTGTGGAAATTTCTGGTTTAAATGCAAGTCTTTCAGGAAAAAGCTTTGGAATTAAAGCTCCTCAAGGATGAGTTAAGGAAACTTAAAGGATAGCCCTAGATGATAATATGTTTCAAACCACCCTAGTGAGATCCAGAGTTGCATCAAGTTAATGTGGAACCAATACCCCCAAATTGTTGAATAAAAGGACTGCTCACATCTGCCATAATTATGCATTCTCAAGAAGAAGCGCAGTTCTTAGGGGTCTAGTCAATCTTATTAAAGCTAATTATTCCCTTAGATCTACTTTTTGTACTCTGCCTAAAAGTATACGCTAAAACTAATTCAGGAGATGCTTTCTAAAATCAGTAAAACCTGTCCTAGTATCAACAGTTCTAGAGAATAATTAGTGGCTGTGACCCCGATGAACAAAGTCAAAAGAGTTAGATTCACTAAGCCCGTTATATCCTCAAGAAACACAAAAATAACCCATACCTCAAACCCAGCTTCTAACAAACCTATGTTGTCTTCTACAGGAGTAAAACAGTCTACTAGTGCTAGCGGTCACAGCCTTCGGCAATACAAAGAAAGGTAAGATTCAAGCAAACACCAAAGTAGAATTCTAAAGAATTAAAGTAGATAGCATCACTTAGGAAGTTAAATCTGTTTGAAAAATAAAGATCATGTGTTGAACCAAAAGGAAACTGCTCCTGTGCGCATTCCAAGTTAATGCGGATTTATGACTCCTTAATGTGTTAAGTGTAATGGTTGCATGCTTTTACTGATAATCATGATTTGTGTGTTCTTGATTTTTTCATAATGTGAATGCTCGTGCTAAATCTTGATCCGTTAAGAAAAAATTCTCAAAGAGAAAAGTTTGGAAACCAAACAGGAAATGTGTTACCCAATATTGGTATATCTGGAGACCTACTGGTTCGAACCTTTACTATAGTTAGGATAATGAGTGCCTTTAACTATTGATGTACCACAACTACTGAAGTGCCCCCTTAGGAAAATCATTAGCTATAGATAATAAAAACACCTAAACCTGTCTTCACCATTGGCTTTACTCATGGAAAAACATAGAAGTCTAAAACTAGGGATTCACTGTTAACAATTATAATGGTTATTAATTCTGTAACTGCTAACAATTCAGAACCCAGTCTATTCGGTATCCCTAGTTTCCAATGTTCCATCGTCCTCTCTCTTGATGAATGCATGTATCTTAAACTTTCATTAGTATTTGGACTCCGGCTGCTCCAAGCATATGACCGGAGATCACTCTTAGCTCACCAATTTCGCCAATAAGTTCTTGGGTACAGTCAAATTCGATAATGATCATGTAGCAAAGATTATGGGTTATGGAGACTATCAGATTGGGAATATTACAATTTCAAGGGTTTATTACGTGAAGGGACTTGGGCATATTATTCTCTGTGGGACAATTTTTTGATTCCAACCTCGAAGTTGCTTTTTGTCAACACCTGCTACATTCGCAATCTAGAAGGTGTTGATTTATTAACTGGATCTTGAGGGGACAATCTTTATACACTCTCTCTTGGGGATATGATGGCGTCCTCTCCTATCTGTCTCTTGTCAAAGGCCTCTAAAACCAAGTCTTGGTTATGGCATCGTCGTCTCTCTCATTTGAACTTCGGAGCTATTAATCATCTTGCCAGACATGGTCTTGTTCGAGGTCTCCCTAAGCTCAAGTTTGATAAGGGAGACATTCTGGTTCTGCATGTGCATTAGGCAAGAGCACGAAGAAACCCCACAAACCCAAATCTGAGGACACCAATCAAGAAAAACTCTATCTGTTGCACATGGATCTGTGTGGACCAATGCGTGTCGCGAGTGTCAATGGAAAGAAGTACATCCTTGTTATTGTCGACGATTACTCTCGATTTACATGGGTAAAATGCTTGCGATCAAAAGATGAACTTCTCAAACTTTTATTTCCAATTTTTTGGAGATGATCTACAGTACGAATTAAGGAAACCGTCCGGAGCATCAGACAGATAATGGAACTTGAGTTTATTAATCAGACTTTTGGTGAATATTATGGATGGTTCGCATCTATCATGAAACATCTGTTGCCGCTATTCTATAGCAAAATGGTGTTGTTGAAAATGTTTAAATCGTATGCTAATTGATATCAGCACGCACTATGTTAATTTATGCTCAAAAAGCTCCTTTCTATTTATATGGCCCGCACTATGTTAAATTTATATGGTTACTACAGCTGTCTATTACTAAATTCGTCCCATGATACGCCGTCGAAACGATAAAACACCATACGAGCTTTCTGATCAACAAACTATGACCGATCATAACTTCTGTGTTTGGTGCCACTCTGCCCTACCCAACGTATGATGGCGAGAACTTAGGCAAGTTACACCGGAGGCCGAATTGGTATTTCTCATTGGCTATGCACCCTCAAAGAAAGCATCTCCGCCATTACAAACAGACGTTCCAGACGTATATTTGAAACCATTCACGTGACTTTGATTGAGCGGTGGCAATAGCTTTAAACACAACAGTTCAGGACAGCCTTATGAAATAACTCATGTAACTATCAATTCAGACTCGTGCCAAAACCCTCCCACCTTTAAACTAACTATTTTGACCACCTTCGAGAATGGACTGGGGATTTGTTGTTTCAACGTTGTTCAATGAATTACTCAATCCCCCACCTAGTGTTGATCACCCAGCCCCTAAAGTCGTTGCTCTAATTGATGAAGTAGCAGCTCCAGTACCCGCTGTATCAACCGGTTCACCTTCCTCAACTACAGTTGACCAAGATGCACCATCACCAGAAACTATCAAACAACACCGATACCTACCTCCGTCATTCCTAACGATGTTGAGAAGACAATCATGATATTGAAGTTGCAACATTTGGGTAATGATCCGTACTTGGTATTCCAATTTCCAGAAGTTCCTATTTGATCATCTTCATGGTCGGATTCAATTCATTACAAATGGGCCTCCCCATCACCAACTTTTAAAACACAATAACAAAATGGACTAAGGATCCATCCATTGAAAATTTAATAGGTGAACTCGGCTAGAAAAGTTTCCACAAGGCTCTATTACATGAGCAAGCTCTTTTCTGTTACTACCGATGCTTTCGTCATGCTTCTGAACCCTAAGACGTATTAAAGATGCTTGACTCAAGCTTGATGGATCGAAGAATGGCAGAGAACTTCATGAGTTTTGAACGTCTTGATGTATGGGGAGCTCGTCCCGATAGATAAAGTTATGGTTATTACTTTGAAGTGGATATACAAAGTGAAACTAGACGAACTGGGAGGTATACTAAAGAACAAAGCTCGATTAGTGTCTCGTGGTTACCGTTAAGAAGGAGGTAATTGATTTTGAAGAGTCTTTTGCTCTGGTTGCAAGATTAGAGGCTATAAGGATTTTTCTGTGTTTGTGATCTATATGAACATTGGTCGTCTACCAAATAGGATGTGAAGACTGTGTTTTTGAAGGTAATCTCCGAGAAGAAGCTTTATGTTAGCCAGCCGATGGGTTCTATGGATAAAGTTAAACCAATTCATGTGTACAAGCTTAAGATAAGCTCTTTATGGGTTGAAACGCAAGCTCAAGGCATGGTTTAACATGTGGTCACTTTGTTCCTGACTATCCCAAGGACTCTCCAAAGGTTCAGTGGATCCCACATTGTTATATATAGAGACGGCAAGGAAATACTCTGGTACAAATTTTATGTCTGATGATATTTTCTTTTGCTGCATTACACCTGAACTTTGTGATCTATTTTCTAAAATCATGTGTTCAAAATTTAAGATGTCTATGGTGGGCAAAATCTCATTTTTCTTAGGATTACAGATTTCTCAATCGTCTAGAGGCATCTTTATTAACATCAATATTGCCCTTGAATCTTTAAATGAAATACGTTTTGACGATTGTGACCCATTGGCATACTCCAATGGTGGAGTTATCCAACTGGATGAGGATAAAGAAGGGAAAGCCGTAGATCCGTCACACCATCGTGGTATAATCGGCACCCTCCTTTATCTTACAGCCAGTAGACCTGACCTACAATTTGCTATATGCATGTGTGCCCGGTAATCAGGCTAGGCCCTACGACAAGCACTTAATGCGGTTTAAAAAGGATCTTTCAGTATCTAAAAGGAAAACCGTACATTAGGGTCTATGGTATCTTAAGGATTCTTCGATTGTTCTAAACAGCATTTGCAGATGCCGAAATCACGCTGGTTAAAGATACACGCCGTTGCATTCTAGTAGTATGCCAAACTTTTAGGTGATGACTTGTTAGCTGTTCTGTATAAAAGGCAGAAAATAGCGTTGCGATAATCCAGTATGGAAGCTGATTATATTGATTTGTCCGGCTGTTGTGCTCAATTCCCTTTAGATGAGATCACTGTTACCTACTATGGCGTTGGATTCAATAAAATTCTCACATGTATTGTGATAACAAAAGCGCTATTGCCATTATTGCAGCAAACAATTTTCAACATTCCTGATCAAGACATATAGACATCAGATTTACTTTACAAGAGAATGTTGAGAATGGGGTGATCCGAACTCTTACTTTGTCAATACTGAGTTATCATGGCAAACATCTTCACTAAAAGCTCTTGGCCGAAATAGTATTGAATTTTGACTCAAACAAGCTCGGAATGCGGTGTTTTACGTGGAGACTCTAAAAAAATTGGCAGTATGAATAAGTTTTGATGGAATAGTAGTGGTACTCTATTCAAATATCCTGTAGTAATACTGTAGATATTTTTAAAACCTTAAAAAACCATAAAGATTTTCATTTTTCAAAATTATTATATAAAACAAAATACAATAATATACAATTTTAAAAACCAAGAAAAAAAAATTAAAAATAAGAAAAATAAAAAAAGAGGTAATTATCGCACGTCTTTTGAAAATCAATAACATTACGGTCTTTTGAACATGTCATTCAATAATGATACGAGCTGTAAATGAAGTTCGAGCAGAAGTTCTAAATGTTTTCAAAACATGCCAAATGGCTTGCTATTCATTTCAGATAGCAACTCCGGTTCATCATCTTTATAGGCATGTATTTGTCAAAAGAAATATCGTGACCTCTCAATGGAATTTATTTCCGGCAAGGTCTACTTTATGACCATGCAAGGCTTGTGTTTACTTTTGCAACCACAACTCGTGCTTCCTATATTTCCATGAGTGTAGTGTCAGTGCGCTTATGAGTTAAAATAAGTGATTCTTATTTTTATTGGTTAAAAAGTTATCTTCATAATGAATCAGTGTTTTCAGTAATCACAAAAAGATTTTCAAAGACAATTCGACCACTCAAACAATGACAACAACTCTTTAAATAGAAAATGGGTCGCTATTTGAGGGGGAGAAAGCGTCATCAAACAAATCTTTTAAAATGGTCTTCAAAATAAGTCACAGAATAAACGGATAAAGTTTTGTAATGACGGATAACAATTTCAAGGGGAGTTAATTTATATTTAATACAAGAGCTTTAGATGTCATTTGTTTAAATCTTTATGGACTTATTTGCAATTTGAGACTTAGTGAATTTAGGCTTTAAACTACATTCGATCAATATTGCCAAACAACCTATTGTTAGTAAAAGACTCAAGATGCTTGGAAATACTTTCATAGTTTTAAAAGCCTTGAAATTGATTCTTACGGACTAGATTTAAGCTTATTAATTCTTCAAACACGATCTCGAATATGTATGCGTATAAGGTTTTGCTGATTCTGACGTGTCGAAACCAGCAAAGGGGAAGGAGTAGATGTATACTTGATAGTGTCCTTGGCCTTCTTGTGAGGTTAGCTTCTTTTGTCTTTTGAGGTTAGCTTTTTTTGATTTTAGGCCTTTTTGAATCTTTAGGGTGTACTATTTCAATCACATGGTGGAAGAGACATCTCGTCATTAGTCAGTATGCATCATTTGAGTCCCCATAGGGAAGTGTTGGGAGTATAATTATTTAAAACATGAGAAGAGTTCTATCTGATTTAATAAATGTTTTTCCCGACCGGTCAATCTCTAAGCTTATTCTTAAAATGAGTAAAAATATTTGATAAAAGAGATACACATAGGTATGATGATTCCTTAAGTTAGTCAGTATTCTGCAGAAAGAAATGAGTACATTTAGGACTTAGTTGACTTAAGTGTTTCATTTCGACTACTTAGAGGGAATCATTGTGACATTCGGGACTTAGTTGACTTTGGTGTTGTAATTTATATCATCAATATCCTGAAAAGAGAAATGCGCTCATCCAGGACTTAATTATCCTTGGTTTTGCGGTATCAAATTCCTGAAAGGGTTAACTGTGTACTTCGGATATCTCGGCTTTTTACATCAAGACTACTTGAGGCAGCTTACAAGAAAGTTTTGATTCTACTCAACAAAGGATTGCTGGTTTAGGGGGAAGCTAAGACAACATAAACAACGACATCACCAACCACACAAGCTCAAGTTACATATGTATCTGAATCTATTTTATACTCGAAGTTTGAAGCAAAGACTTTCGTAACTTCGAAGAGTGCTTGGACAGAGAAAGATCTGATTGACAACTTCTTGAAAGAAAGAAGGTTAATGAGGAGCTTAGAAAAGTTTATTGGTGGGAGATTGTAATAAAGGAGACCTACGGCTACTACAAAGAACCATATGATTCTATCATATGATGTTCTCATCATTCAGGTCAAACCTCGTACATAAAATAACTTGTTGTCCCCCGAACATTTAACCCATTGATATTCAAAATATACAAGGATTAACATTTTAGATAGGGGAGAAAAAGGTGATTAAACTGCATCTAATGTATACTAAAATGTGATCATATAAAATAGACTCGATGCACTCCACGCTTAGCATGTACTACGATTACGGTGCACATGTTAAGGGGGAGCTTTTAGTGATAATGAAAAACTCTCAAAGTGTATATCTTTTGATAATATATATCACACACTTTGATGAACTTTGCCAATGATTTTGGAAGGATTTGTGGATGAAATACACAAAGAGACCGACCATTACTCAAATTTAAAGTAATCAGGCGGTTAGGCAAGGTATCAAATCCCCATTAATCTAGCCAAACGTGAGGATCTACCCAGGGATATCCACTAGTTAGTGTAGAAGTCCTTAGGTATGATACAAAAGGAGAAAAAGTAAGAATGGTGAATAATGCCGACTGAGATGGAGCATAACACGGAACAAACCCAACAAGGTGTTAGTCATGAAGTCACATTAAACATGAAGGGTTAAAGAATGAAAAAGAAATGTAAGGATAAAGGGTGTAAAGAAAGAAGCCCATCCATACACATAGGTCAGAAACCGGTAAATACATAAACTGTTTGGAAAATCACTAAATTTGTTGTTCCGACATTGAAGACGAGTCATGGAGACCCATGACGGCTATTCACAAACCCTCCCTACCCACTCAAGGTCTCTTAACAGACTCTTGTTTCATTTCTCACAGAGATTACACGCATTGCTATCGACTTTCTCACTGTTGAGTATAGAAAAGGATGGCATCTGCTCCAGCTTTCGATCACTAAAAAAAACAAAAGTTGCACTATGTGAGTTCTAGAGCCAAAAAGATCATCTATTAAATCACATCATTAGGACAACTTGTCAACATTATGCTTGTTATCTCACGCAATGTGAATTAACAGAAATTATAAAGAGTCCTAGCGCATAATCCTTGTGATTTTGCAGAAACATCCGAGTGATACTTAAGATTCACAATGAAGATTGAAATCCTGCATGACCAACATCAACCAAACTCATGGATGTGACTTGTGCGATATCTAAATACGAAATCAAACATGTGGACAACTAGAAAGAAATGAAGGTGCGATTCTTCCATAAGATTCAAACTTGTTCCGGGTATGAATTATGAAGGTTTATGATTAATGAATTTTTGAAATGATTAACACTCTCGAGGGGTCACAAAAACTCTTTACAAGTGACACATCTTGATTTTCAAATCGATGTTTTCTATTCAATCGTTGAGACATTCGTTTTGCTGGTTTACTCAAATACCGTGTTGTCTGCCAAATGCCTATCAAGGAGATTTCATCTGAATTAAACCTGATCCCAGGCAGTATTTATACTGATCAAAAACGGGAACTCTGGTTATTGAACCTTAATTCGACGGAAGTGGACAAAGGACACTTTTCATCCATATCTGTTGATTATCACAAACCTAAACCCAGAGTACTCCCGACGATTTGGTGCAGCTTGATTCCCGACAGTCCATGATTCTATAAGCCACATGCTCCAACCTGAGGCAAAAAACATAAAGACATCATGAAAGCTCATGTACATGTTTGAAGACTTCCACTACTCTGATATCGACGTCTTTCATAAGTGGACAAATATTAAAGTCAACGAATTTCAAAGAAGTTTCCGTCACTCTGATACCGAACGTCTTTCTTAAAGTGATGAAGTGTTATAGTTAAAGAATTTCACGAAAGATGCTACATTAAAGCTTTTTAAGTAAACAAATTAAGAAAGGTATAAGCATGTCAGTACAAAAGTCACAAATTCACAAGATGGCAAAAGTTACAAGATGGTGAAACGAGATTATGCATGGTTGATGATCTCAAGGTGTTCAAGATCACATTTTTACTTATAAGTTAAGATAAAGGAACCAGCTCAAAAATAAAGTCAATAATCACTACATCAAATCATAAGTTAATGATTGAAGTTAAACGAGCCCAAGACTAATGATAAAGCATAGTATGCTAGGTTTAAGTTGTTGTAAAATGGAGTGACCTCCCTTAGGGGGAGATTGTTAGGAATACAAAATTCCTTGGAAAGTGTCGATCACTCCATAGATAACAGTCGTTAGCTGATTTAGTTATTTTTGGAACCTTAATAGGCCAAGTTACGAAAAGCCCATGTAAGCCCATCCATAGCCGGCCTTATTAGGGTATAAATACACCTCTTCATGCTTTAGAGAGGTGGTTGGTTGGTTGTATGTTTCATTTCATATAATGCATTTCATGTTCTCTACTTTCTCTCACTAGAAAATACATCCTTCCTCCCACTTTCTCTCTTTAGTTCTTGGTTCATATATCAAAGAATTACTTTGTATTCAACATTTTTTAAGAAAGAATCAAACATTGAACCATCTCTCTCACAGTGGCATCACAATGTAGATCTTGGCTAAATTCAGTCTCCTTGCTATGTGACCTGCACCTAACTTTCTTCTGAACTTGCAAATCATTAGAGGTTAGTAGCCTGCAACACTGGACATATTCATTGATTTTGTTAGACAGCAATATCAAAACAACCACTTTGTACCATCACCTAAAATAATTAGGTTATCTCCAAGAACCAAAATGTGCTAAGTTTTCTTTACTTTCCTGGTATCCAAAATTTATACTCTTATAAAGCCTTACTAGTCAATGAGTATCCAACAAAGAAACCATCATCAGATTTTCCATCAAACTTGCCAAGATAATCTAAGGTATTAAGATGGAAACATGAACACACCCAAGATGGTCCATAAAGCTGAGCAGGAGTTCTAACCGTCTGAACAATTCCATAAGGGTCTTGGTATGAGGCTTAGACTATACTTTACCCACTATCTGCACATAGCAAGCAGTATTAACTGCTTCAGCCTAAAATGTAGTAGGTAACATAGAGTCAGCTAACATGGTTCTAGCAGCCTCAATTAGTGTCCTATTTTTCCTTTCAGCAACACCATTTTGCTGAGGAGTTCTAGCTACACTAAATTCCCTCTTAATGCCTTTCTTTCATAAACTCATTCATAAATACAGATGCTTAAACTTTGTCCCCATTGTCACAGATCTGATATATTTTTTACTTTCTTATCAACTAGATTTTCTATCTCAGTTATAAAGTTCTTATGGATGCCACTAGTCTCATCCTTAGAGGCTAAAAAGAAAACCCACGTAAATCTGTTATAATCATCAGTGACCACAAGACAATATTTCTTATTCATTAAGCTGCTCACAAAAGTTGGACCAAATAAGTCCATATGCAACATGAATAAAGGCTGATAATATGACAATTGAGTTTCTTGGATCTAGGACATAGAAGATGCTTTGTGTGCTTTCCCTTAAGCAAGCAACACAATTTGGATCCTTTTTCAAACATATGCAGGTAATCCCCTCACAAGATTATCCTTAACCAGTTTATTTATAGTTTTAAAGTTTATATGACCAAGCCTCCTATGCCATAACATTGATTCATCAAGTGTGGCCTTTGCAACAAGACAGGTTAACTCACTTTAGGAAACAATATTTTTTTCATATCAACACTGTACACGTTTTTCTTTCTAGGAACTTTAAGTAAAACCTGACTTTCATCATCAGGTAACTTAAAATCAGGAGACAGAACAAAACATGCAGTGTCAGTAAAAAACACTGTTCTTTTTGTCAACACATCTATTGAGGGAACACAAAAAAGGTTAAACTGTAACTCCCTAACAAAGTAACACATCCTCAAAACATGCTTACTTAGTTTTAAGAGGTTCCTTTACGTTACCAGTAATTCTTCCTCTCTGGCTACCTCCCCCAAAGGTAACATATCTCTCTATTCAAATTCCATTAAAGTCGAGAGAAATGACATGTTGCCTATCAATGTGCCTAGAGCATCCAATATCCACAATCTTTGATCTTCTTTTTGTGAATGACCCTACACCATAAATATATGGGAAATTAGTTTCCTTTGGGGACCCAAGCCATCACCTGACTTGGGATCTGCCTCGGCATCAATAAATAATTTTGTTCTCTGAAAGTAAATTGATGCAATATTAATTTGGTAGTTCTCCACACCTAACATGTTGAGGCCTTAACAGTATTAACCTGATTTGCCCTGACAGCATTAACTATTGCTGAAGTTGGCCTATTAGTATTAACTACATTTATGGCTTAAAAGACAGTAAAACTTTATCCTCTAGCATTTATAACTTTTTGGTTAAAGCTTTTTGGTTTGAGTTAAGTGTATTTCTTAATTGAATAGCCGACTTTACAGTTTATTGTGCTAATTTTGAAAAACATACATTGGCTATAGCTTTAATAACATTAGTTTTGGATAGCATATTAACAGACCTAGCGTATTAAGTGGTTTTAGGCCAGTTTTCATTAAAACTGCTCTGGGAGTCATGTTCCTGTGAGAGTTAGGATGAGCTTTTTTAGCAAATAGTTATAATTCACCCTTGTATAATTATTCCTATTTACCATCCCTTCCCTTTGATGGTAATTACAGTGAAGGCCTGCCCAGGTCCCAAAGCGCACAAACAAAACATGCTTTAATCTTACATCAACAAAATCACCTCCTGTTGTTTGGATATAGATTATTCCAGTTTCCTTGATTCCCCCTAGTTTGTTTTGATCTAATACATCTTTGCATACTGATTGCTGCCCAAACTACCCTTAAAATATAATAAAATGTTAATATAAAAAAGTACAAATATATATAGTAAGGATAGTCTAGAAACATAAAAACAATAAAACCTCGAGAAGTAGTAATAGAATGTTCCCGGGTCGTTTATGCCCCAACGAGGCTGGACTGGAGAATCGATACGAGTCGGAAGATTAGAGTTTTGAATGAGAAAAATGATTTAAGAGTGTGTAGTAAATTAAACAATAACAAACAAAAACGTTTAAGAAAAACCTAAAAATTACGAAATTAAGCTGAAAAACGGGAGCACGAATCCCGAACAAAGGGTCAAAAACCTAAAATCTTCAAAATTAACCCTACGGAGAAATTTTCACTTCTAAACTACTCTAGGGGACTAATAACGAAGAATGAAAAAGACTAGACTGAAAACGGAGGTTGTTTGACCCAAAAACGAGTCAAGACAAAAACCGCACCCGAGCCCGTTCTTTAAAAATCAAAAAGATGAAAAATTAACCTTACAAAAGTTTTTATATTTTTCCTACAAACTATATGACTAAAGAAAATTTTCTAAAAAAGAAAAATATTTTTTTGATAATTTTTGTATTTTTTATGCATTTTTAAAACCTATAACTAAATTAAATTATAAAAAATACTAAACGACTTTTAAAAATTCTGAAAATTTTACTAAAATTACTTTATACTATAACTAACCTACGAAAAATAAGAAACCAACAATTTGCTTATAAATAAGCCCGCTAATAAGCTGAAACAGCTTATTGCTTATAAGGTGGAAAAACACCTTATATAGCAAACCACTTGGGACTTTAATGAAAAAGTCCCAAGGGCGCAGCGGTAAGTGTTGAGTTATAAAAGAGGGGAGTACGAGGGTTGAGGCCCGGGTTCGAGTCTTGCTCACCCGGGTCACCCCTTGTTTCCTCTCTTTTTTTTATGAAAAACTTTGTGAACCAAAGTTGTTAAGCTTATTGAGCTTAACAACTTTTAAAACTACAACTTTTTCTAAAAAGCTAAGAATAAGCTGAAAATGAGCTTTTAAAAACGGACAGAAGCTAAAATGAGCTTAAGGGCTTAAAAAGCTAAGTCTTGGACATTTTTGGACACTTAAGCTAAAGTCTAAACTGATAAGCTAAAAGAGATTAATTACCCTATCCTAAATAAGCACTAGGGAGCTAAATCCTACAACTAGATAAGCTTAAAGGGGCTTAAACTGAAGGAAAACTTAAATTAAGCTAAAAAGCAAAAGGGCTTAACTATTGGACAGTTTACACAAAATAAGCCAAGGAAATGGCAAATAAGCAAACACAGCTTAACAATCTAACCAAATAAGCTACTAGGAATCAAATAAGCTCATTAAATAAGCTCAATAAGCCAAGAAGGAAAATAAGCAGTCCCTATACTATGCCTAAGCAAAAACAGTCAAAGGGGTACTTTGAGCTTAAAAATAAGCTATCAAAGGGGCTTTTTAAGGACTGAAATTGAAGGAACTTAACAAAGAGCTTATTGGCTTTTTAGAAAAGCCAATAACTCATGCTCAGGTGAACTAATAAGCTAGATGGGTGGGCTTAAAGTTCACCCCCTAGCACCAGGGGAGAATTAATGCTAAAACAAGGGCTTAATTTGACAGCTTATTTTAAGCTGTCAAATAAGCTTAAATGAAAAAGAAAAGTTGAAACAGATCTAGAGCACTAGGAAATGGACTTGTGCACAAAATATAAAAAATATTGAAATTTAAGAACTAAAACACTCCATAAAACCTGCGGATTTTTACTCTTGAAAAGGGGACTTTTTTGCTTTTATAAATGATGACACTTGAAATTTTGTGGTGGTTTTGACTGCACAAGTCAAATGACCATAAGGGTCCTTTAACACTTGTTTTTAATCACTACAAAAACATAACTTTTAAACACCACAACTCACAATAACAAGAAGCTTATGCTCTTGACTTTTTTTAAAAACCATAAAGTTTCAACAATGGCTAAAAAAACTTGAAAAACAATTATTTAGCTTAAGATTTTGGAAAACAGGCTTGAATAAGTCTTAAAAACTTAAGCGTGAGCTAACTGTTGTGACCACAACCCATACAAAACCATTTTGACTCCGTTTTTATGTTAACGACCAAGACACCCCCTTAAAATTATTAAAAGTGAATTTTTTTAACCCAAAAAAAGCTAAATAAAAGACTGAAATTTCTGAAAGAGCTACACTACTTATGCAGTTTTTAAACACAAGAAAGATGAAAAGCTAAAAAAATAATAACTATAAAAAGAGAATGAGCTAGTGACATTATTAAGCTATTTTGACAGTTTTGGATCAATGCATGAAAATGAAAATGAAAATATATAAGCACACCTTTAAAGCATATGAACATAAATAACACACAAGACATTAATAAGCAAAACTACGCTAAAAAGCAATTGCTACAGTACCTTTTAAGCAAAATTTCAAAGGGAATTGTCCCTATAAAAACCCTTGCTCAAAACAGGGATGTTTGAAACACAATTAGCTCTAAAATCCTACCCACAGCTTATGAATAAGCTAAAACTAAGCTAAAACCAATAAGCCATCCCAAATTGCCATTCAATGGACCATTCATGATCATTCAGTCACTTTGACTTTTTCTTTTGAATTTTTCTAAGTCTGTGTAAAATAGTTAGAACTGTGTTGATCAATAAATGGCTTATAGTGAGAGCTTAACGGTTTTAAGAAGACAATTGTAACTTAGAACACAATTGCAAGACTAAAACTGAATTTTCATTAAGAAAAGGTGAAGTACAAGTACAATAAAAAACTTAAACTGAAAATTTTAACACACTAAACTTTTAAACACTAAAAAACTACAAATGGATGCCACTAAGGCTTTACAAATGCTTAAATAGGAAAACGACTAAGGTATTTGCACGTGGTACTGTAACTACTTGACTTTATTGTTGCCGGTGTGTTTTCATTGTTGGTAAGACACGACAAATGAAGTGTGTTTTGAGAGAGTGTAGACAGCTTATGATCTTGACCTTTCGTCATATCATCACCTTAGGTGCCCAGTCGAACTTTATCAACCATTGATGAATTTGGTGGGTTTTTGGATTGCCAACATGGCAAAGCCCTTTTTTAGGTGGGAAAGATAGTGGAGAGGAGGGGGGATGATTGTCCATGGTGGAATTGAAAGTTTACAGGTAAAAAAAAGAACGGGGTGTAGAACCCGTGACTTTGTGTTGGGGGAAAGATGGGCGTGGACAAATTTTGGATTTGGGTTAACAGGCAAAGGTTAGGGGTAATTGGCGAATAGCGTGGCCCTCAAGGGTGATAGGGTGTTGCAAGGGACCACTACGGACCTTGTGTGTGTGGTATTAACGATACGGCGGCATTAGAGTGTGACTTGAGCAATATAACCCGCTTCCAGATAGGGGTAATAGTTGTATGGTTGTCGCAGTACACGGTTCGTCCTTGTTAGTTATATATACTCTTTGGCCTTAGGCAGCTTTGGGCCCAACTGTGGGTCATTTTTTCTGTTGCCACTAGAACTTGGCTTTTCAATAAATTTACAACCCTTGTCTCTTTCTCGTTTTCTTCTTTAAATAAGTTTAGCGATTTGACAATACATTAGCCCTCAAACTTATTTGGTCCTACCAAGCCCATGACTTCTGTTGGCTACGCTTACTGGGTTCTACTTTTCTATACTTGGCTTAGACTTGACATCTATTGTCTTTCTTCCTCTTTTTCCATCCAGTGTGCACGGTAGTAATAGCTGTCTTTGGCTTCGTTTTCGTCCTTTTCTTAGATATCCGTTCCTGCACAACACAATTAGCAAAACAAGCATATATTTGGCATTTTAAGTCCGTTTTTGGTTATTTTAACTTGTTTTTAAAGGTAAAAGGTATGTGTAATTAAACACATACCAAAATCCCCCATACTAAGGTATTGCCGTGTCCTCACGCAATGTTATGAAGTAAACATTTACGAAAACTAAGAATCTCAATCCCCCTCGACTAATAACCTCGAAAAGTAGCTAAGTGTTTGTCAAGGGGAACTAAAGAATCAATAGCTTCGACAAGTCCCGTTTTCACCATTTTTTATCTATACACTAACTATCCCTAATATTTTTGGATTTTCCTTTTTCTTTTCTCGACTTCCTGTTTGACTTCCTTTATTATATCACCATTGGGATCATAGAATGAGAAACGCCCATAGAATAATCTACGGATGTCCTGACGGATAAATTCATCGTCCCCGATTTTTCACTAGTTCCAAACCAAGCAATTAAACAAGATCATTTGTCAATATAAGTCTAAATGCTAAGCACTCATACTTATGACTTGTGAACTTTTAGCTCCCAACATGGATATATGATTTAAATGTGTGTACTCATTTCAACTCAACCATAGATCAACTTATTTCCATAGTCGTGATTCAAGATGAATCATGACTCAAAGCAACAACTTATTAGGACCTTGTAACTTGATTTTAAAGAACGAAATTTTAACTGTAGAACTTTTTGCAACATTTTCATCACTATACTCATAAGTTCTTAAAGCTAGGAATGCGTTGCTTAGTTTGAACACCTACCTAGGCCTCGCTCCCTAGTAGGATATCACAACCAACGACCGATGTTCTTAGTTTGAAAACCCACCCCGTTGCTAGCGTAGTGGGAAATCACATCAACACCTTCTTCCTAAAATGGCTAAGGATAGGTGTCTTAGTTTGAACCCTCACCTAGACCTCGCTTCCTGGTGAGATATCACAACACACCAAATCCCTAGAAGTAAAGATGTTCTAGTATTTGAACCCCCACCTCGTTTAGCGGAGTGTATACTCGACACATCTTTACTTGTTCCATATAATCAAGATGTATGCTTCATGCATAATTTCAATATTCATTCATTTTTGCATTGCATACTTCATTCATGCATTCTTTAACGATTTAACTTTCAATTAGAACAGAAAAATCTCGCTTTAAAGAATCAAGTTACAAATTTGAAGCTTTGTTTCTAAAAACATTGATTGACTTAGTTGAATTGAAATGAGCACGTATGATTAGGTGGATTAGGAGCTAATGGGAGAAAAAGCCACAAGTAACATCCATAATAAGTTATTAGAAAAATCTTGCTCAGTACTAACCATATATTTAACTCTATCACTTCTAGTGTCTTCACCGTGTATAAAATTAGGAAGCACTAGAATATCGTGAAGAGCTTAGCCTACAAGCGGTACGTTGTGACTAGTTAGGGCTCAACACGTCATGGTCGACCGTACCGCTACCATCTTAATGGGCCGGTACACATGATGACTGCGAGGAAGAGGGTTGGACCGATGCTTACTGATCAGTATTAATACGTATATATATAATAATACACAAGCAAATCCCAACCAATTGCCCCTGACCGAAGCAAAAGGTCAAAACTCACTAATTAAAATATATACGTAAGCCGGAAAGTATGTCTCCCGGGTCGTTTCCCCAACGAGGCTGCGATTACGATCGAATGACGAATTGATGATTTGAATTGAGAAACAAATGATTTTGATTTTTAACTAATTAAACTAAAATTAATTAAAGAAATCTAAAATTATTCTACGGGAAGCAAGCAGTGGAAAATGGGAACCTTGATTAAAACTACGGGGAACAAAAATAGTTACACGGATAAATCCTAAACTACGGGGGCATATATAATGGCAATGAAATTCCTAAGAAATCTACGGGGAACATAGTTAGGCTAAAAATAATTAACTAAAATAATTAAAATTAATTTTAAAATTTAAATAAATTAAAAATATTCTAACTTAAAAGAAAATGTAAAAATTTCCTAAAACGGAGTTGAAAAACGAACAAAACGGTAAGAAACGAAAAATTCGGGCTCGTAAACGGGCCCGGAACTGAATTTTAAGCAAAAATTACCCTACACAAGTTTTTATAATTTTTCTACAAACTATTTGATAAAAGAAAATTTTCTAAAAAAGAAAAATATTTTTTTTGTTAATTTTTGTATTTTTTATGAATTTTTATAATTTGAATACTAAATAAAACTTAAAAAATAGAAAAAGACAAAAAATAAAAGTGTAAAAATTCTAAAAAAAATCAAATTAAATAAACAAAAAGTTAACAAATCTAAAAATATAAAAATGCCTAATTTTTACTGTAGCAGATTAAAGTAATTTAACTAATTAAATTTCTAACCTAAAAGTAATTTAATTAAATTAATTATGCTAACTTACTAACTGACAAGGACCTACAGTGTAATACCTAAGGACTAACAGTGTAACCCCTAACTAACTACAGGCACTAACCTAGTTAACAATAAGATTAGAAAGTGACATAAATAGTCCCTGAAATGGACCCCGATTGCAAAACTAGTCCAAGTGGCATATTGTCAGAAACTTATAAAAGCAAAGTTGTTAAGCAACTTAGGGGCAACATTTTTAATAAAGAGCATGAGGTCTGAAAGTCATTAAATAAGCCAGAAAAATAAGCTGTTTGATGACAGGTTGCCAAATAAGCTTAAAAAGCTTATTTGGCTTATTCTATGGATTTAAAGGGCTAAAATAAGCTGAACTAAGAACTAACCTAATATTATAAGCTAAAATTACCTAAGTTAACTAAGTTTGACTAGAATAAGCCCTATAATAAGCTGAAACAATCAATAAGCTAAATTGACAGTTTTAGAAAAAAAAGAAAACCACCTACTTTGAAGCCTAGAATTAAGCTAACAAACAAAGAATTAAGCCATACAACTCTGGGGGCTTAAAGGATACCTAATAAGCTACTAGGAAAAGAAATAAAAACCTAGGTTAATTAAGCTAAAAGGAAAGAAAAAGGGGCTGTAGTGCTTGTTTTTGCACCAGGGCAACAGACAAAGGCAGGCTAAAGGCTGTTTTTGAGCTTATAAAATAAGCTCAAAAGGGCTTAAGACAGAAAACCAAATATGAACAGATTTAAGGGACATAGAGTAGAACTTATTTCTAAAATTTGAGCTTTTAAAAACAAATAAAACCTGCTGATAAACCAGCTTGTAAAAGGGCTTTTCCACAAAATAAACTTGACATTTTGACAGCCTCAAGGTTTTGACTATGGTAAGGACAGAGCAAGCCTTCTTGTATGCTGCATTTAGCTTCTAAAATGGACAAAGTAAACAACCTAATAACTACTTAACCTAACCTTAAACTAATCACTAACCTATGTCTTTTATTTTAACAGAAAAGTGAACCAATCAAAAGAAAAAACTCAAATGCCACGTTTTTACTTAAAAACTTTTGATTTACTTAACTAAATGGACTGAAATTCTCAGCCAAAGATGGCTGAGAGTTCCAAACCCATGTACATCCCCTTTTGACCCATTTTGCCCTTTAAGCCAAACACCCCCTTATTTTTAAAAATCGTTTAAACAAAATGTTTTTGACTCAAACCTGAGCTAATTAGTTAACTCTATGATTAATGAACTGAGTTAAGGGCCAAATAAGACAAGTTAAACAGATTTAAACATATATCCTTTAACCTTGTGATTTCAACAGTAGCAAAGCAACGAAATTTTTCATAAATCTTGAAAATTAAAGAAAAATTAACAATATTACAAAGTAGACATTCTGAAAACTTAAAACTACAATTTTAAATTAAAAGTGAAAAAAAAACTAGTAAAGAGATGTGTTTTTTTTCGGCTGTGTTTTCTTGCTTATATAGAAGTCTCTGGCCTTCATAGCTTCTCAACTTGTGTTTCTTGTGTGTGTACAACCTCAGCAACAATTCCCAGCCTTTGATTAGGTTTTGTGTTTGTTTATACTCATTTTCGGCCATGGATTTTTCTTGGGTTGTGGGGGATTGCCAACGTGGCAGTTTAAAAGGCTAGTGGGAGTGGGTTTAAGGTTAGGACTGGATTTAGGATGGGTTGGGTAAAAGGGATAGTGGCTACATGTGATGGTGGGAGGTTCAAGGTGGTGGCGGGAAAGCTTTGGGGAAGAGAGACCGGGATTGGTTTACAACATTCGAAAGTTTGAATTGCCCAAAAAGAAACCCCCAACTTTCATTTACTTGTCACTCTTTTTATTCTTTTATTTTTAGTTATAAAGAAGTTTGAAATAGCCAAGAATGGCCCCTCTGTTTTGGTATTAAAGAGATAAAGAACTTCAAACAAATGGCAGATTTAGCCCTTGTCATTTTAAAAGGGAAAAATTGTTTGGAAAATTACAAAATCAGTCCCTATCAATATCTAAACCAATTTTCTTTATAAAACTATTTTTTAAAAATGACAATTTAAGTCCCTAAGGTTTATAAAAAAGTATGATGGGCCATAATGGGCTTGGGTTTTGTATTGGGCCCAATTGGGTTTATTTGGGCCCAATAAGGTTTGTGCTTCTGTTATTGGGCTTTTTAAGGCCCAATAAGGTTCAGGCGGGTTTTGTGTGTTTAATGGCTGAGATTGGCTTATACATGGGCCAGGATTGGGCCTTCAAAGTCTTCACAGTCTCTGTCAATTGCACACAAATGGGTTGTTGTCATTGATTGAGGGCCCATTTGGTCTTCACAGTCTCCATTAATATACTATTGGGCTTTCCCGGCCCATCAGATGGGTTGAGATCGCATCCAATAGTATTCTTCAATTACGGCTCCGGTTTGACTGTTAATTTGTTGAGTTGACTTTTGACTTTGACTTTTCTGGTCTTTGGCTTTGCTTTGGCTTTGTCCTTTACAGCTTTTCCATTCCATGTTTGGTTTTGTCGTTTTGGCTTTGTCTTTCGTCCTTTTCTTGGTTATTCGTTCCTGCACAATACAATTAGCAAAACAAGCATATATTTGGCATTTTAGGTCCGTTTTTGGTTATTTCAGCTCGTTTTTAAAGGTAAAAGGTATGTGTAATTAAGCTCATACCAATGCCGTCAACACCTGGTGGTATTGAATCATCATGTTCAAGAAATGCATCGATCTCTTCCATTAGAAAATCACTTCCTCCGAAGGGAGTGAAAGATGGAGAGCGAGAATCGATCATTAGGTCCGACGTAGAAGTGGGATTGCCACTTTCAGAAATTTCAAGTACTTCTTGAACATATTCTTCACAAGCAATGTCAATAACATCGACTCGGTTAACCGATTCAATGTTATTGTAGGAGAAAGTCTTAGTATCACCAACTTTGAAGGTCACGGATTGGTCATCGTGCCTAAGGGTCATTTGTTCACCGTGAACATCGATCAAGGCACGTGCCGTCCTCAAGAAAGGTCTTCCTAAGATTAGGGGAACCCGAGGATCGGCAACGTAATCAACGACCACAAAATCGGCAGGAAAGAAGAACGTTCCAACTTTCACGAAAACATCCTCGGCGATGCCGGTGGGAGTAGAAATCGTTCGGTCGGCAAGTTCAAGTATCATTCGGGTTTTGGTCAAAGCTGGGAGACTTAGTTCTTTCCAAATGGAGAGAGGCATTAGGTTGATGCTTGCACCGAGATCGGCCAAGGCTAAGCATTCATTCATCTCCGGAAAATCACACGGTATAAGAAATCTGCCGGGGTCTCCAAGTTTCTCGGGAAACTTTTTTAGGATAACCGCCGAGCAATTCTCGTTTACCGGTGTCTTTGTCAACTCAATCATCTTATCCTTGTCATTGAGGAGCTTTCTAAACATTGGTGCAAATTTGGGCATGTGTAGGAGAGCGTCCGCGAAACTTAGCTCGAAATGGAGATTCCGAAAAATCTCCATAAATTTTGAAGCTAGAAGATTGTCTTTTTCACGGAGCTTTTCTTTGTTGGCCCTTGAAGGATAAGGCAAGGTTGGTTTAGTCTTTGAAGCAACAACGGGCTCACCAATTTGGTCATTAGTTTGGACCACTGGAGGTTGGATGTTTTCGGTGCTTGGTTGCACCGTATCCTTTGTCACCTCGGGTTCATTTTCCTTCTCTTAAAGAAGAAAAAATTTGAGGTCCATTATAGGAAACACCGCTTCGGGTAGTGATTGCTTTCACATCACCTTTCGGGTTAGCAATGGTGTTGCTTGGAAGAGAACCCGAGCCCGAAGTAGAAGCGGTATTACTATTCACGAATTTGGTGATCAGGTCCGTTATATTTGCCATTTGATTTTGCATATTTTGCATAACCGCGTCATTAGCTTTGACGTAGTTATCAAAATTGGACTTATACACACCTGGAGCTGGAGGAGCGGGAGCTTGGTAAGGTGGAGCTTGAAAAGTCGGGGGTTGATTAATCTGGGGTTGGTAAACTTGTCCTTGATTGAAATTATTACCATCGATGGTTAAAATTGTTCCCCCCACCGATTTTGGTTTAAAGGAACCCCGATTTTGGTTGTTTTGATGGTTTGCATAGGAGGAAAACCGGGAGGTCGAATTTGGTTTGCAACCATCTGAGGTCGGTACTTTTTGGCATTCCCTTGGTTTGTAGTTCACTACTCTTCGGCGGCTTGTGACCCGTACTCTTGAATATTAGGTCACGATAAACGATGCCATCAGTGAGCTGGTAGCACTATTGGTAAAATGACCACTTACCTGCAAGTTAACATAAGCTTGCACGAGCCGCTTAAACGGAGAGGGAGCTGGAGTTTGGTTTTTCTTATCGAGAATCAATGCTCTAACCATATCCTTAAGTTCAGCAACATCGGATGAAACTGCTGGGGTAGAAGAGCTCGTACTCACTTTGGCAATGACTACCTTGCTTCGTGATTGACGAACTTTAGACTTGCTCTCGATGAATTGTTTTATAGGCATTCTCGAAGCATTTTATCCAAAAAGTTACCACCCGCAGCGGAGTTCAATGAATCTTGATGATTCGAGTTTAGGGCATTATAGAATGTATCGAGTTGATGCAATTCTAAAACCCATGATGCGGGCATCCCCTAAGAAGGTCATTGAATCGGTCCCATGCCTCGTAAAACGTTTCATCAAATTTTTGTTGAAATCTCGTGATTTTATTTCGAAGATTTATTGTTTTAGAGGGAGGGAAGAATTTGTTAATGAATTTCGAAACAAGATCATCCCATGTAAGAATCGATCGAGGGGGTTCTTTCTCGAGCCAAATCTGGGCGGCCCCTCGAGGGAAAATGGGAAAAGCATAAGCTTAACCGACGTACTCGGGACGTTCGGGAACTTCATCGTAGAAGTGATCTTGTTGAAAATAAGCAAATGTGAGCATGAGGGTCTTCTTTATCATGTCCAAAAAATGGCTTGTTTTGAACAAGATTAATAACCATGCTTGATCTTAAAGTTGTTTCGCGGTAATTTTCGGGAACAACTGAATCGCATCTCGTAACCCTCGTGTGTGCTTCGAGTAATTGCGCCATAGTACGATTATCGGCCATCGTAACTATGAGGAGTTAAAGTTTTCTGATTGTTATTTTGTTTCTCAAGATTGGGTGCTTCAACAAAGTTTGTACGGACTGTTGTTGTCGATGTTATTTTTTTAACGGCTTGAGAAACAGTGCGCATCACAAAAAGAAATAAAAAAAGAAAATTACACTAATTTTTGGTTTTCCAATGATTTTATTCACAATTTATTTAACGGGGACAACGAGGTAGGACAACTTCAACCAAATAATCTACTTACTTCACGGTAGCTCTCAAAAAGATAAACGCACAGGTGAGCGGAGGAGAAGGAAAGCACGGTACTTTTAAGAACCTATCTCCTTTAGGGTCGTAGTTCGTTGGAACAACCCGCCTTATACCCACTTTATAGCTTGTTTAACTTTTCAAGGTGAGCCGTACCTCGTAAGTGACACAAATGGCAAGTTTTTGAATCTTTTGTTCGGGAACTTATTGGTGGATAATACTTCAATGGAAAGTATTATACGTTGGTGTTCTTTTACCAACTTGGTGAATTTATTTATTATTTCTTTTTATGGATTTTTTTTTGGTTTTATATGATAATTATACTAATAAAAGAAAATGAAAAATATTTTTTTTGTATATATTTTTTTATATTTTTATAAAAATAGAAGAAATATTCACAAATTCAAACACAAATTGTCAAACGTTACGATAATCGTTTCACAGCCTCCCCGACAACGGCGCCAAAATTTGATTCGTATGATAGTATATATATAATATATGAGCAAACAATCAACCAATTACCCTTAGCCAAGGATTGGTCAAGTATTCACAAATTAAAATATATATGTTTCCGGAAGTATGATTCCCGGGTCGTATGTCCCAACGAGGTGTGCAATTTGAGAATCGTATGACGAGTTGATAATTGATGCTTGAATGGAACGATGATTGATTGGATTTTTCTATTACTATGATTAAAAATGCAAAAACGAATAAATTAAACCTAAAAACGAAAGCTATAACGCTTAAATCCTAAAATGGAACGTAAAACGAGGGTCAAAAACCTAAATTTTGCAATTTTAACCCTAGAACAATTTTTAAACTAAAAATAGATTCTACTTGACTAAAAACGAAGTTTAAAAAAAACTAGACTGAAAACGGAGTTGATTTGAGCTAAAAACGAGAAGAAACGAGAACGGGATCGAATCCCGTTCTTTGAAAAATGAAAAGTTGCAAAAATGACCCTATGAAAACTCTAGCAATTTTCCTAGAAACTATGTAATAAAAGAAAATTTTGAAAAAAAGATTTATATTTTTCTGATTAATATTTTATTTTTTATGAATTTTTTAAGTTTTTAATGAAAATAAATTATAAAAAATACTAAACTATTTTATAAAATTCTAAAAAAAATACAAAAAATGGCTAAAGTTATAAGGAATCTATGAAAATTAAAACCAGCAACACAGCTTATTGAAATAAGCTGTTAAAAATCCAAAACAGCTTATAAGCTTAATACACTAAAACGTCCATATAGTTATTTTGTGTGCAAGGTATAACGCAAAAGACCCAAGGGCGCAGTTGGTAGTGAGGTGTGTGTTAAAATCGTTGGTTGAGGGTGGTAGAGGTCCTGAGTTCGAGCCTAGGCTTACTTGGGGCTTCCCACTTTCCCAACGATTTTTGTTTTTGCAAATTTTTTTACACTTTTATAAAACACACAAAAATAAGCACTTTTAAAACTTGAACTTTTTGATGAATCTCAACAAATAAGCTGGAAAAGCACTAATAAGACAGACAGATAAGCTTTTTCAGCTAAATGTCTTTTTGCACAAGCCTTATGGCTTTTTTAGACTAAATAAGCTACAATGAGAAAAAAATAAGCTGAACAGGAACAATAAGCAAAACCAAATAAGCACTAAGGAAGCAGAAATAAGCAAATGCAAGCACTATGATAAGACAAATAAGCAGAAAAGCTAAATTACTCTAAAATCTAAGGCAAAGTCAAAATAAGCTAGAATAAGCTCAAATACAATTCACTTAAACTAATATTACTTTACACAAACCTAATAAGCACAAATGAACAGAAATCAAGCAAAATCAACAAGAAATAAGCTGAGAAAAGCTAAAAAGCATTCTGATATAAAAGTGGTTATAAAACAGACAAAGGATCAACTTTAAGCTTATTTTTAGGCCATAAGACAGAATCTTGTGGCTTATTCACTTATAAAACTTAAAAGCTTGACCATAAATTTATACAAAACAACAATCAAAAAGCATTTTGGAAGAGAAATAAGCTATAAAAAGGCTAGTAGAAAAGGCTATGACAGACAGAATGCTTAACTTCACACAGGGCACAAATGACTTTTCTTTTTGGATTTTTTAGACAAAATAAGCAAAGGAAAAGGGTAGATAAACAATCACATATACAAAAGCACTCACAATAAGCAAATAGGAACAAAAGACAACAATTAAAAACCACCAAATAAGCTAGAAATGGCTTATAAACTTAGCAGTACTAACTTGCTAGTTATACACTTAGTCCCAAAACAAGCAAATATGTGGGCTTTTTTAAGCTAAATTAAGCAATTGAAAATGGACAACATGCAAAGACTAGTATCTACCCTAACCTAATAAGCATAAATGAACTAAACTAAACAAGTTAAACAGATAGAAAAGCTCAAATTTTTAAGAGCTAAAAACAATTTATACTACCTTCAATAAATATTGCTACAAGACTTAACTAAAATAGATTTTGGCCAATATATTTCAAACTTGCATTCTTAAAACCACTTCACTAAAGCTTAAGACCAGATAACGAGCACCTAAAATACACTTAAATGAACATGAAACAACCTACAAATTTAACTTAAGCAAAGATCTCAAGCTTATGCACTTGGTTACTCCTAACTGTCACAGAATGTACCAAGGGGTTCACAAAAACATCAAGATTAATTTTTAAACTTAAATCCCCTTTTAAACACCTTATAAGGTCAGAATTACACTACCTAAAGTCTACACAAGGGTCAAATGGGTCGAAATAGATTGGACAATGGGTTGGAATAGTTAACCCAAACACCCCTTTATACCCTTTTTTACCATTTTTCAACTTCAAAATTGATTTTCAGCCAACAAATTCTTGATACCAGATTATGTAAAGTTTAAAACAAGTATGATAAACAACTTAAAGCACTTAAACAAGCAAGATTCAAGCAAGATCACAATTATGCAACTTGCTTAGACAATATTTGGTTTTGACTTGAAATTTTAACAAGATCACATACAAGTGGTCCAAAGCTTATGAGAATGAGTTTAAGGACTCTTATTAGTCCTTAAACAACCTATGCGTTTCCCATGAAACTCTAAACCACAGCCATCCATGATACACTGTGCTCCATGCTTTCTTGAGTATTTAGTGGTTTTTAAAATTAGTTGCTTAAATAACCAACAAGCTATGATAAAGCTTGTGTCATTCAAGTTCTTACAGCTTATATGATGTTTTTAGAACTTAAGGAACCTTTTTCAAATGATCAAACAAATATGGAACTTAAGAACAAGAAATTAAGAACATGAAAAACTTCAAACTTTTCATTAACTTTTAAAAAAAAGGTACATTGCTTAAATTGAAATTGCATAAAGATAAATAACATAAGCTGAAAACTAGATGCAAAACTATATAAAAGATAAGATAAGATCCTTTCTAGATTACAAGGATGTCCTATTTATACTCGAAAGCTTCCTCCTTGGGTCTTCAACATGTGTTACTTATGTGAAACACTACTGAAGCTGTACTTCTTGTGTGAGAGCAAAACCAAAGCTTATCTCAGCCCTTGAATAATCTTGCTGCCCTTGTCCATTGATCCTAGCCCTTGATGTGTGTTATAGTGCCCATGGATTGCCAACATGGCAATAAGGGGTTTAGTGGAGAGGGGTTAAGGGTTTAATCTCATGGTGATATTGGGGTTGCAGGGTAAAAGAATGGAAGGAGTCCCGTGACCTTTAATGGGGGTTTGAGCTTGGGCGGGAAAATTGGGTTTTATAAAGGTTGGGGATAATCAGGGAGAAGTTTGGGAGATGTGCAGTAATGGTCCCTCAAAGATATCTATGTTATTGCATAACTCGTCCCTTGTGGTGTATAGTTATGGAAAGTTGGCAGAATTAGCCCCTCAAGTCATATATGTCTATTACATTTGTGTTCCTTGTGGTAATACAGCTTTAGGGGTTTGGCAGTATTGGTCCCTCAAAGTTGTATTTTTCTGATTCAGCTTCTCGGAGTTGACTTTGACTTTGACGGGGTTGACTTTTTGACTTTGACTGTCTTTACTTGGTTGACTTTTGGCTTCGATTTGACTTCGTCTTTTCACACTTTTCCATTCCGTGCTCGGTTTTGTCCGTTTTTAGCTTTGTTTTTGTCCTTTTGTGTGATATCCGTTTCCTGCATAATACAATTGAAAAACATACAAATACAGTGTATTTTTGGTACGTTTTTGTTCATTTAAGTCTGTTTTTAATGGAAAATGGATGTGTAATTAAGCACATACCATC
This sequence comes from Tanacetum coccineum, assembly GCA_026074375.1. Classification (NCBI taxonomy): domain Eukaryota; kingdom Viridiplantae; phylum Streptophyta; class Magnoliopsida; order Asterales; family Asteraceae; genus Tanacetum; species Tanacetum coccineum. Next base: position 85,947 of record BQNB010007066.1, read on the forward strand.
TATCTTAGGGTTTAAAGCAATGGTGATCTTTTTTAAACCCTAGCTTATAGTGACTTTACCCACTTACTGCTTAATGGCTCTTTATATACTAGTAGTCCACTTACCAAGTCTTTACCAATTGATTAGAACGTACTCGTTGATACCAAGGTCACCTTATGGTCCAACTAAGCTCACAATCTAAGGGCAAAGATAGGTCGTTAATTGTGATCCTATTGGTCTAGATGTATAAATCACTATATGGAGAGCTATCCCAGCATCTAGATTACTTGGTCTGTATCACTAGATCCAGTTGAATGATAGGTCACATACAAAAGCACGTAAACAAGTATAAATTGATAAACATAAACAAGCAATCAACGATAAATTAAGAAATCGAGATAAACAAACCAAACATTAAGATCTTCATAATAATGGCTAATACCCAAAGGTATTAGCCTTCAAACATCATAATTAATACAAAAGTAATGATTTAGCCAAGGTAAACTAACCGAGTTAACGAATGATACCAAAAACTGAACGATTACAAGAGTATAAGAAATTACACGTTGTCTCCTATGGAATTAATCGCGTTGCTCGACCTCTTCTGCTCTTTTTCTCCTCTGAAAATCGACTTTTATGGTTTAGGTATCGAGAATATGATTTTGCACACTTAAAACTCATTTTTGAGTTTTCTATTTATAGGGTCTGAAGTCTGTTCGATACGGCGTATCCAATGTCTTGGATACGGTGTATTGGGGTTTTTTTAGAGTGAATAAGAATTTAATAGGAGAGAGATAAGTCACCTACAAATTTAAAGGAAAAAGCCAATGAGAGGGGAGAAGAGGGGGATAGGAGGAAAATTTACAAATTAAGGAGTCGTAGCTAAAGAAAGAGGAATAAGGGAGAATAAAAGGAGAAGGAGACTCCACCCCCCCCCAAACGTTCGATATCTTCTAGAAGATTTTATTCCCATATCGCCTTGAATACGGCGTATTGCCTTCTCTAGATACGGTGGTTTGGATTCTGTTTCCTTCGTGGTCCTTTTGTGAGGCAGGCACAAATACGCCGTATCTTCCTTGATGGATACGGCGTATCTTCCTTGATAGATACGGCGTATTGGTTGTCAAAATAGTAATCTTCAAAATATCTTCATTTAAGCTCCAGAATGCGTGCCTTTGAGTCAATCTTCACAAAGTACTCCAAAATTACTGCAATTCTCAAATATAAACGATTAAGTAACAATTCTTTGCAATAATTATTACAAAAAGATTAATTACATGGGATAAATGATCTATAAAAATAGACGTATTTGAATGTCATCAAATATCCCATACACTAGAAATCCTAACTTTCCTCAAGTAGCTTTTAAAAGTTTATAAAAATGTATCCCTAAGGATTTTTCCGTTTAAGCATTTATTTGATCTATTACAAGGACACAACCAAACACCTCACGAAATAGGAAGATGAAAACACTCAAATCACTCAACTAATCTATGTGGTAACATGTAACTAATTCACTTAATTGCTTGGTCATGACGAGTTTTCTATCATAGGCTTGGCAAGGATACACATCTCCACCACTAGAGCTAAGGAGTAACAAGTTTATAAAGGTAAAATAGGTTTTTATTATAAGGCTTAGGGTTGATCATTCTACAATCTTTTACCAAAAGTACCACACCAACAAGGCAGCTGAAGCACACATACATGGCCGTAACGACAGAAATAGACTGTGTGTTCGATCCATCCTCAATCGAGTTAACCTAAGGGTTAAGCATGAAAGAATAATATAGGTAGGGATCTTCTAACTTTCACCAATAGTAATAAACCAACAAGGCAGCTGAGACATGCATACATGGCCGTAACGACGGAATAGACATACATGCTCGTACACATCCTCATTTCACTAAACTAAGGTTAATGATTAGGAAAAGAATTTAAATTGTTTGGTTTAAACAAAAATTACGAAACAAATAGACTAGGTCCAAGATATAAGTTGCTAGACACTTTTTCCCGACCGTTACCATGATAAAGACACAACTATATACAAACGTCTTGATCATTGATCAAAAACAACAACCTAAGTTGGCGTTCTCATAACAGTCAACTTTCCAATCATCCCATACTTTACAAAATTTTACAAGACAAGTGGCAATATCTACCACTTTATACAATACTCTACATCGTTGACTTATAAGACGTATCAACGAATAATCGATCCTTCATATAATTCCTTCGGTCTAAGCTCTTGCGATTATCTCCAAACTTTTCTTCTCTTTTTTGTTGCGATTTTTCTCTTTTTTTTTATTTTTTAACACTATACTACGAAACTCGGTGTAATTTCACCATCTTCACTATCATAATAACTCCGGATAATTCCTTCAGTAATTCTTCATTCTTCGGATGTACCAATAATTGCGTCGGTAGTAAAAATACATGAGTTTTGACTACTTTATACATTCCCATTTGCAATGTGCAAATTTCTTCCCAACCGTACCAAAGATAGAAAATTAACACAAGACTCAGGAAATACATAATTTACACTTAAGCAATCTAGCAAACTGATAAATGGACATAATCTAACAGGGTAGGCTAAGGTATAAAGGTGTAACAAAACAGATAGTTGGTGAAATTCCTAAGGGATTGGCTTTACGGGTTGTTCTAGAGGTATCTTACACTTAAGATGAGAGTAAACAAAGGGTTTATACGGGGATTTAACTAACTAGTGTTGTTAGTTAATAAAACAACATGTATAGGCTTTTTGGGTGTAATCCTAAAAATTTACCAATTTAAACATGTTACTCCATCTAAATCTATAGTACTCATTATTGTGGTCTCGAGTAGATATACCAAGCCAAGTTTTAAAGTCTACAACATCACCAACACACTCATATTTTTGTAGAATTTAGGTAAACATTCAGAAACGGATAAGGTTAAATCCCATAAATATCTAACAAGGTTTATTGTTGCAGGTTTATGTATCAAGTAATTCACAAAAGTATGCTTTGAAATTTTTTAAATTTGAGCATAATTTATAGCTTTATACTAATGTGAAAAATAGGAACAAGTATCATTCTCTACTTCTCATCCCCCCACTTTTAAAATAATACAGGTGTCGTCCCTATTTAGTATAGATAAAACCTTAATACGAAATTAAAAAGGAATTCAGAGAAGTGAAAACGACCGTTTTGGTATAGTATCTTATAGCTCGTAGTAGCTATCTCCATGTCTGAGAGTTTTATGAGTCTAATCGTTGTAATGTGTTTAAATGTCTAGCCATCCCCATTTTAGATGAAGAGCGAAGCGCTTGCCCTATTGTGAAGATTGGATACGCTAATCTAGAGTCCGTGGATAGGCTGTATACCTTACACTTTACTGAGGAACAATTATTGTAACAAGAGTATAGAAAGCTTTGTTTAGCGCTATAATATCACACCTCCTTCTTATGGAACTTCATCTCCATGAGAGGGTTTGGATTGAATCATTGTGTACAACTTCATTTTGTCATACTTTGAATAAAAAACAACATAGTCATCCCTTTCTCTCTCTCTAACTTCTCTCTTCACAACCCCCATGGTGGTGGCTGGGTTTTCCGTTCGACCACAATGCCACCAAACACCATGATATAGTCAGTCAATCTAACATAATATTCAAAAGAGACCTTCAATTGTATCACGAGCGTCAACACTTGTTTTAATAGGTAGGTTTGCGAGTATCTTATTGTTAATGTTAAATGCGTTTCGTAATGAGTTTTTATTTATCTACAAAACACGATTGTGCTCGTGTACTATCTGTGTTGTTTGTAATCAATTGTGTCAACTAGCTAATCATTTAGAGCTTATTTTCTTCGTTAAATTCGTAGCTTATTTGTTGGGGGAAAACCCCACTTGAGTTGTTGTTTTGTTTGTTCTAACGATTTCCACTGGATCTATTTAAGAACGAACTCATCCAATCCTTTGTGAGATTGAGATGTACATTTTTGTGAGGTCCGCCTCTAATATTTTTTCCAAACAACTTATCCGAAAACAAATCTAGAGGTTCTTTTTCTTCCATTTAACATCTTTTTATTAGCTTTCTTTTTATATTATAAAGCTGTATTTTTGGTATGTTCTTTCTTATCAGATTATAAAGGCATTGTTCTAAAGTAATTGCTAGGAATCGTATAGCAGTAAAGCTTTATATTATGTGTCCCTGCGTCCCAAGCTTACTTTAGAAGCTTAGATATTATCTGCTTATTACATGGATCATTTTCAATCAGGAGCTAAATAAAAAGCGATTATAGAGCGAAAATAAAAAAATAGAGTGCTTTATATCCTGTTATTTGTGTCAGTAGAAACTCCTACAAACTTTTACTAGCATTGTCCAACAATGCACATCTAATCTTTATAAATTAATTATACTCTACCATCATCTCAAATGGATGTTATCTTTATGTGTCAACAACAAGAACTCATCCATACACAATAAAATAAAACAGAGAGCCGAAAAAATAATAATCTAAACGCACACAGTTCAAAGAGGAGTTGGATCAGTAAATCACATAGATACACCACCTCATAATAGAAAAGCTCGCCTTTAAACAACAAGAATCAGCTAGAAATCCAATAGGTTAAATGAACGAATTAAGACACCAATTCTCAATTGAGTAACCCAAGCCGGATACTTTACAAGCAGCGGAGAATCAAAAAAGAATCCACATAGAGATCTAAAACACAAAACAAAGAATAAGCGCGCCTATAATACATTTCTCATTCAAACATATCCATAACCTCAACTATGCACGACAAATGTCTAGACGTATCAATAACAAACTCTACACGAAACACCTTTACAGCAAAAAAACATACAGGTCGACAATAACTTACATCGTCTACATATCTCTGACTACATAAAGAGTTATATATTGAGAGCAGCCAGAGGTAAATAACATCATAAACTAGCGAACGCCTCACATAGTAATACACTATATCCACGATTAGTCTGATGAGAAGACTCAAGACAAGATCGTAGTTAGATAAATTAACAGAAATCTATAGAGGAGAGAAAGAACACTATAATAGACACTCAGTAATCCTACTTAGAGAAATATAATATACGCCTTTGTCAACAATCTCATAACTAGTGATCAAACAAACATCACCAACCAAACAAACATCATAGTAAAAGACGATCAACAACACTATAGCCTTTCGTCACACAAATCTTGCATGACCAAATAAAAAGCTAAATCTTTAACAAATCTAACCGATTTACATATAACCTATAAACCACGCAGTCGACACAATCAATTCCAAAAAAAACCTAGCCCCCCCCCCAACCCAAATATCAATTCAAGAAAATCCTAACAAAAAAAATATCCTAAATACCAATAATGTAAACATAAACATAAATTCCTAAAGAGATAACAAATACAGCGTCTATTTATGAGTTAAAACTACTTAACTACAATCTATCAAGAATTTTATAATCTCTCTATATCGCAGTGTTTTATACATTGAGAGGCTTCCGGCGGTTCTCTCTTTCATCAAACCAAACAAGAATCACTACAAGAAGCAAATCTATGAATCTGTCGAATTAGAGAACACGCATCCTTATTTCAATTCCTACCTGATACAAGTTTACTGAGAATTACTACAGCAAGTGTAGAGAGAGATTAAAGATAAATGAGTTTATTCATATGGATTAAACCTCTAGAATGATCGAGAAAGAGAGAGCTAAAGCGTGAGATATTGCAATACTAACTTTACGACTTACAAGTTACATCTTACATACTCATATTAAAAATAGTATCACAATATACTACCAAGATTTACTTTTATGATGAGAAAACCTCTAATTTCACAAAAATAGGCAGCGTATAAAAGTAATTATCTCTAGTAAGAGAGCCTCACCTGAGAGAAAGTGAATCTAGTTCAATATTAATTTGATATAGGAATAAACAACTTCGCCGTGATAATTTAGTAACAGCAATTTTAGAAAATGGTGTTTTTAAAAATGAGTGATGTTTAGAACCTATAATATGTAATACCTCATGGAGACAACATAGTTGAGACTAGACATGAATTCTTAGAACAATAAGCACAACATCTTCATTCTTATAATGTTATAGATCTTTTCGCTCTATACAGTGTTACTCTCAAGTTCAAATTTTAGATTTTTTTATCATATAAATACCATGAATGGTGACACAATTTAAAATTTATGATATCAGACTATTATATGTATGAAGATGGATATACATGTTGAAGACAACACTTACGACGAAAAGGAGTCAAACTCTAGGGAGAGAGACTGATTACGATTATAGCTATCGCACGTCACCAGACAATATAACCTAAGATCTTATATGAGCTCTTTATATTGTCCTTTGCGTTAAAGTTTATACACAAATAGAGATATTTAGCGAGCTATGAAATGAGCTTATAGAGCTAAAAATTAAGGGTACACTAGATTTTAAATCTATCATCCACCTCATAGAGAGATGTCGTGGTATCTAGGAAGAATGCGAAGAAACTTAGCCCGCGCCCGGTGAACTATGAATAAAACAGTTCTTTGGTCAAATAACTGAATGAGAGTGTCCGCACTACATATATTTAGTCTCAGCTATCTTTGTAATTATTCTGAATGAAAAAAGAGTAGCTTAAGAACTAGCTTTGTATGTTTTCACCCCTACAACATGCGATTAGACGACAGTGGGTGGACAACGTGATTATCGTTCGACCGAGTCGTCGTCTGTCAGTAACCATCTTGCCTATATAAGGGTTCGCCGCCATTTCACTATTATTGCCACAGGTAAAAAAGATAATCTCTTCCACCACCATTTGATGAAAGCCAATATCCTAAGAACATCATCAATAAAAATACAGAGATACTAGGTAATCAACGCAGCGTTATTTTGCAAACATCCATAAAACCTTTAGAGGAGCTTAATTTATTATCCGAATCTCAAGGTTTGTCAAAATAATAAACCATGATGGTCGTGATAGCATACATTATAACCGTGATATTATTACATCTAGAAATAAATCAAGATCAGATGCTGAGAAAACTCCTCTACAAAACTTCTCGCTAGAATACACAACTTGAGTATTAACATCTTCACCACAATCTTTGGCATCTCCGGTAGTACCAGAGATTGACAAAGCTTATTTTAGCAGAATTATGAAGCGAGTATAGTAGCGGATTTCTCTCCAGAGGAGACGAAGTTTGGTTATATACACAGACTGGGTCGTGCGAGATTGTTTGCGCAAAAGTGTAGAACGTGTGGCCCGTGCCGTTTAGGAGTCTGTTGGAGGGTGTTGGTCGATGTGCAACGTCTGAATCATTAATGTCTCATATTTCCACTGCACTGCATAGCGCGGCAAAAATAACCAATTTACGAAGTTAAATGTCCGCCTATGGCAATCCATCCTAAGGTCCTTCTTTGTTCCAGCGCCGTTCTATCACACCTCTTGGTCAAAAACGGATAGTATCGTTGCCAAGCGCAGCCGTGCGGTTGTCAGTGCTATACCAAAAAATTAGATTCCTAAGGCTTGGAGGGAGAGTTCATTCTGGGAAAGACCGATGTTTGGTTCCCTGGGACTTCGGCATTCTATACTCATAGGGTCATTGCCGAGGGAAGAGCGACCAACCCTCCCGGGTCGTATAGTATAGAGGAATGCGGAACTTATAAAAATGAGAAACCCGAATATCAAGATGAATGGAGCCTATCAACCATTACTCGAAGCTTCCTATGCCATAACATGGGCAATAGTCCCGTAATTATTTCCACAGCCCGAGGAAGTGGCCCGACGTTTATAGGCGATGACGGCCAGGGTGGGGTGCTTAACCTTCTTCATTTCTCCCTCACTTTAGTAGTGTAAGGCGACCCTTTCTTATTTAAGCTTATGTAACCAATTGTTCTGTTGTTTAGTTTTGTGTTGCGCTAGATGATTTGTTTAGAGCGTGGTTCATGTTGTAGTAAGAGCCCAAAACGTGGTTCATTTGAGTAAGCCCAAGCTGGTGACCGAGGGGGTGCGCCCTTTAAGAGATGGTGAGGAGCCGCTGTTGGAAAGTACCGCCGGGCGCACAATGGAACTTGTGCTAGAGCAACCAGAGGTTGAGAGTACTGATGTATTAGCACCCACACCACTTCGCAGTGTACCAGGTGCAACTGCGGAGCCCCCCAGGCTAGACGCAACAAGCGTTGGTTCTTCAGAGGATGCTGATGTCGCAGAAGTTGACTCTGGGTTGAAACGCAAGAGGGCCACCAGTGATGACGGCGCGGGCCCGTCAAAGAGGGTGCGTCATGTCAGTCTAGGTTTGAGTACATCGACTGAGGAGGAAACCCCGGATGCGTCACCCACGCTTGCTGCCAAGGAGGTGACCGAGACTCCTCCCCCCAAGTAAGTAATCTAGCTTCTCTGTCCGTCCAGTAATAGTGTTGATGGTACGCAATCATGATAAAGTAATGTGTAATCCTCATTATTGGTTGGTTGTTTGCTATTTGTGCGCAGTGTCGAGGCTACTAGTGATTCCTCTGCGCCGGTGACGCATGCTGCACAGTCCCCACCCCAGGCTGGTCCCAAGGCGTTTGAGGGTATGCCAGTGGATCAGCTTATGGAGGAGTTTGATATGGTCACTGCGCAGCAAGCCGCGCTGGTGGCGCAGCTGAGAGCAAGGTTTTCTAATGAACACAGCCAGAGTGTACAGAAGGATGAAGAGATCCTACTGCTGAAGACACAGTTAGCAGATGCGCAGGCTGAGGCAGAGTCTTCGAGGTCTTATCCACAGAACCTTGCCAAGGAAAAAATGGCACTGCTTGTCAAGGTAGAGCAAGAGCGCGCGGATGCTGCAGATTACAAGGCGAGTTGTCACTGGGCTGTGAAGTATTTGGAGGGGGGTAAGAACAATCATTTTGCAAGGCTGGATGATTTTCGCCAGAAAGTGGAGGGCTGGATGACGTGTCGCAACTACAGGTACCTATCTTTGCCAGTCCTCGTGACATCCTGAATCCTTTCGCACTTGAGAAGGAAGTCCCGTTGA
>BQNB010007067.1:0-94939 GCA_026074375.1 Tanacetum coccineum
ACCATCTAATCATTTGAGTGAAAACATATTTATAAAGGTAAAACATTTATAAATACACCTTTAGTAAAAATGACATAACTTTCACGTTTCAAGTCTGTTTCTTATGTCCACGCTTTCGTATTAAGACGACGTATCAAAATATGACATTTTTGGTATTTCATGTCCTCTGATGAACATCGATTTTTACTGTTCATACCATTTATAAACTTATTTTTATAACTTAAATTAACGTAAAACTCGTAAACGTCGTATTTTATTCGTTATAGCTCCGTTTTTAGCGATTCTTTCAAGCACGTCTTTGTTATTGAAAATCCCATCTATTTAATGATGTTTTAAAAATGTAGTTCAATGATGTTAACAGTAACTTTTATAAAATATGTTTTATAAAAGTATTTTTATACATTTAAACGTAGAAACTCGCGTAATTCATAAATCTTTCGTTATTAATAGAAAAATTTTTATTCTTATCATTTTGGAATCCTAAAATCATGTGTGATTTAATAAAAATGTCAAACCTTCTGTTTGTATATGTTTTATAACTTGTTTTTATAAAAGTTATTTTATAAACCCGTTTAATTAACGTATAACTCGTAATTAACGTATCTTTTTCGTTATTAATCCGTTTTTCGAGTTTCTTACCTTTTTGGAATCGTCACGAGACGTATTATTTGTATAAAAGGTCAACCCTACTGATTTAAATTCTAAATCCAAGCAGGCCTTTTAATATCAATATGTATACTTTTATATAAAGCTTATTTTATGTACTTTTTAATCTTGCAACTTACTACAAGTCTTTTATACCATATATATTATATGTGTTACATATAATAAAGTCCATTAGTCCATTCATTGTCCTCACAAGTCCATGGTAACAAGATTAACAAGCTTACAAAGTTATTTATACACTTTTACTTGTAGCTTTTTAAGTAAATCATTAAAAACCCTAATCTTGCATTAACACTTTTTAAGTTTAACCAAGATTGTAAAACACTTATGTATCCATTTATAACATGATCTTACCATCAACATAACATGTGTATAAGTGCACAAATTCATAACCACAAGTAAAAATACATTTTACATGTTAAAAAGGTCCTAATGGTGATTTTACTACATAGACATCATATACACATATAATCATGGAAATGAAAAGTTTAGGGCTTTAGATAACCTTAGAGATGAATGATGATGATGAGAAATAAGTGCTAAACCCTTGTTTAGACTCAAAACCAAAGCTTGCAACAATAAAAACTCTAGATTAGGTTTGAAACCCTAATCTTACTTTCCTTGCTTCAATACTTGAAAATGGTTAACCAAGGATTGAAAATACCTTAGTATATCTTAGGAATGATGTGTGATGGCTTGTATATGTTGTAGCAAAATTTGTATGGATTATATAGGGTGCTTGGTTTGTATCGTGGGTTAGATAAGGAGAGAAAGAGAGTTTTCTTTGATTTTCACTTTGCAAAAAGAAGTATGTGTGTGTAATATCACTTGTATACTAGTATGTATATGAAGTGGACTAGTCAAGGATGCAATAGAAGTCTTGGACAAAAAGGAGGGTCTTAAGGAAAGCTTATGGTCAAGGTGAGACATATCATAGCTAGGTTAATTAAAGAAGTGTTGTACAAAGCAAGTTGGTCATTTTTGTGTGCTCTTGGTCTCCCATTTGATGTATGCTGTGGGTAGGAGGGGGGGGGGAAGACCTTCTAGATGGTTTTTGATCATTTACAAAATATATAGTATCATATATGAAAGTTACAAGTTACTAGTTGTAGGTTTTTACATACAAGAGTTTATTTTGCTAATGTACATGTCTTGGTTTATTTTTCTAATGTATAAAGTGAAAAATGATATTAACTTGGGTGAAGTTTAATAAAACTTTGGGTATTGGGTACAATTGTGGGTATTTGTTGAAGCGTAGAAATGTTTTGGTGGTTCCGGGTATGCTTAAGCTTAATTTATCACGAAACGTAAACACTTTACCTAACCGATAAAAATATAATAAACAAAGACCATAATTATTCTCAAAATAATTATTTAATACTTGATTGATGTAAATGATTAATTGTATGATGCCCGTTTACATTGAATGATCGTTTTTAGCTTACGTGATTTTACTTAATACATGAAATTAAAAGCAAACGCGTACAACACCAAAATTAAATAGTAGATTTATTGAAGTCGTCAATGCCTTGAAAACACGGGGTGTTATAGACTTACCCCATTAAACGAGACTTGTCCTCAAGGCTTACGGCGCGGCACTTGAAGACAGTGCGGCCTTTGCAAAATGATGCGGGTATTTCTTCTTGAATTGGTCTTCACGTTCCCATGTGAACTCTGGACCTCTCTTGGAGTTCCATCTTACCTTGACAATTGGTACACGGCTATGCCTCAACTATTTGACCTCTCGATCCATGATCTCGACCGGTTCCTCGAAAAACTGAAGCTTGTCATCAACGTGTAGTCCATCCAATGGCATAATTAATGGATCATCGGAATAACACCTCTTCAAATTAGATACATGAAAAGTGTTGTGAACCCTGCTCAGCTCTTGCGGAAGCTCAAGCTTGTATGCAACGGCTCCAACTTTTTTTAACACCTTGAAAGGTCCGACATATCTGGGGTTTAACATCCTCCGTTTGCCAAAATGTACGACCCCTTTCCAAGGTAAAACCCTCAGCATAACTTTATCCCCAACTTGAAAATCCATCGGCTTACGCTTCTTATCGGCATAACTCTTTTGTCGATCGCGAGCGGTTCGAATTCTCTGCTTTATCTGAATAATCTTCTCGGTCGTCTCTCGAACTAAATCTGGACCGGTAAGTTGCACTTGCCCAACCTCGGCCCAACAAACAGGTGAACGACACTTTCGACCGTAAAACGCTTCAAAAGGTGCAGCCTTTATGCTAGCGTGATAACTGTTGTTGTACGAGAACTCAACTAAGGACAAATGGTCGACCCAACCCTTTCCAAAGTTGATCACGCATGCACGTAACATATCCTCGAGAGTTTGAATGGTCCTCTCGCTTTGCCCGTCAGTTTCTGGATGGTATGCCGTACTCATGTCCAGGCTAGTACCTAAAGCCTTCTAGAGTGACTTCTAGAAATTTGATACGAACCTAGAATCATGATCGTAAATGATTAAGACTGGGATTCCATGTCTTGCGACCACTTCCTTTAGGTATATTTTTGACAGTTTCTCAGGGGATCAGTTTCCCTCATCGGTAGAAAGATTGCAGACTTAGTGAGTCGATAAAAAAAATACCCAAATGGTATCGTAGCCTTGCGACGACCTTGTAAGCTTCATAACAAAATCCATAGTGATGTTGTCCCACTTCCATTGAGGTATCTCGGGCTGTACCAACAATCCTGATGGCCTTTGGTGTTCGGCCTTGACCCTAGCACAGGTCAAACACTTGCTAACATAGGTGGCGATGTTGGCCTTCATATTGGGCCACCAATATAGCTTCTTCATATCTTGGTACATCTTGTCAGAACCCGGATGAATAGAGTATTTGGACTTGTGGGACTCGTGCATGATCACGGTCCTTAAATCACCATAACATGGCAACCAACTCCTGCCATTGAAGCATAGAGTTCCATCTGCTCGTGGTTCTAACTTTTCCGTTCTGAATTTCTCCAGATCTTTAGAATTTTCAACCAACATACCTCCAACATCTTCGTTCTTGAGGTTCTCCGGCTTCCGAGCTTCAGTCTGAGCATTCAGAATTTGTTTAGGAAGATCCAAGCCAATAGTCATGACTAGGGCTCGAACCCTTAATGGTGGTTCTCGTTCCTTCCTACTCAAAGCATCAGCAACGACATTTGCTTTCCCCGGGTGATAACGAATATCGCAATCGTAATCACTGAGCAACTCTAACCATCGGCGTTGTCTCATGTTTAGTTCCTTCTGATCAAGAATGTGTTGTAAGCTCTTATGATCAGTGAACACCGTGCACTTGGTTCCATACAGGTAGTGCCTCCAAATCTTGAGAGCGAACACTACTGCTCCAAGTTCCAAATCATGAGTTGTATAGTTTTTCTCATGGATCTTCAGTTGGCGTGATGCATAAGCAATCACCTTTTCTCTTTGCATTAACACAACGCCCAAACCCTTCTTTGAAGCATCGCAGTATGCGATAAAATCTTCGCTTCCTTCAGGTAAGGCCAGGATTGGTGCACTGCATAACTTCTGCTTCAACAGTTGAAAAGCTGCTTCTTGTTTATCACCCCAAACAAACTTGACCTTCTTCTGAGTAAGCTTGGTCATTGGTTTGGCGATCTTCGAAAACCCTTCAATGAATCTCCGGTAATACCCAGCAAGACCTAAAAATTGACGAATCTCCGTTGGTGACTTAGGAGATGCCCAATCTTTAATGGATTCGATTTTGGCGGGATCCACGTGGATGCCCTTACTATCAATCACGTGACCTAGGAACTGTACTTTAGGAATCCAAAAATCACACTTGGAAAACTTGGCATACAACTCCTCCTTCTTAAGCAACTCTAAGATTAGCTTAAGGTGCTCTTCGTGTTCTTGCTTGTTCTTCGAATATATCAGGATATCGTCAATGAAGACAATTACGAATTTATCCAGATATGGTCTGCACACCCGATTCATAAGGTCCATGAATACGGCAGGTGCGTTCGTCAAACCAAATGGCATAACTTGGAATTCATAATGGCCGTAACGAGTTCTGAAAGCAGTCTTTAGAATGTATTCATCTCGAACCCTCAGTTGGTGATAAATTAACCTTAGGTCGATCTTCGAGTAAACACTCGACCCTTGAAGCTGATCAAATAGATCATCAATTCTTGGAAGTGGATAACGGTTCTTCACTGTTAGTTTATTCAATTCCTGGTAATCAATGCACATCCTGAATGATCCATCTTTCTTCTTGACAAACAAGACCAGAGCTCCCCAGGGGGAGGAACTGGGTGTTATAAAGCCTTTGTAAGATAACTCTTGCAGTTGCTCTGGCAACTCTTTCATTTCGAAAGGTGCCAATCGATAAGGTGCCCGTGCTACAGGTGCAACACCAGGTACCAAATCAATTTGAAACTCCACTTGTCGAGTTAGAGGAAGACCCAGCAAGTCCTCAGGAAATACATCGGGAAAATATCTGACAATGGTTACATCCTCAAGTTGCTTCTCCTCTGACTTGTCTTCCACCTTTTTCGTAGTAACATGTGACAAAAAGATAGGACATCCTTTTAGCAAATATTTCTGAGTTTTGGTGCACGAGATGATGTTCAATCGTGTCTCATTTCCCCAGTTACTCCCGTCACCATGAACGATTAGAATTTCATTTCCCCAGGGGATGCGAACAATCTTCTCGGCACACATAATGATCGCTTGGTACTTCGCTAACCAATCCATACCAATTATAGCATCGAAGCTACCAAGTTCTACGGGTATGAAATTTATGTTGAATGGGTGGTTCAGGAGATTTAATGTACAACCCCTAAGAATAGTGTTCAACCCAATTATTCTTTCGTCAGCTAGTTTAACATCATAATAGTGATCCAAGGTAGATGGTGTGATGTCAATTTGGGAACTAAATGCAGTAGACACAAAACTCCTATCGGCACCAGTATCAAATAAGATAGAAGCATAGCGGTTGTTGAGAAGGAACATACCTGTCACGACATTGGAATCTGGGTTTGTCCCCGCGTGCCCTACCGCATACACCTTCCCTGGAGCATTGGCATTTCTAACCTGATTACCACAGTTGTTGTTGTTGTTCTTTAGCTTCGGACAGTCCGTCTTGAAGTGTCCCCGAACTCCACACTCGAAGCAAGTAGGACCTTGACCTGTCCCATTTCCTCTTTGGTTACTACCCGGATTAACACTTGTAGGACTTCTACAATTACGCCCTAAGTGACCAAATTTGTTACACTTGTAGCATTTTGGTGCACATGGACCGTTATGGTTGTAATTATATTTGGGACACAGAGGTTTAGATCCTGCATACGATTTCTTATCACCAGATCCTGCAGTGTATGCCAGCGTTCTGCCTCTTGTTTTCTTGTCGTTGTTGGTTTTGATTGTTTCGGGAAGTGTTTTCAAACTTCCTCTTGTTCTCAGCCTGTCTTTCAGCAATAGTGTTGATTTTCTTATCCATTAGTTCGGATGCCATTTCAGTAGCCTCCTGCATGGTTTTCGGTTTCGATGCCACAACACTTCCCTGAATCATGTCGGGCAACCCACTGACATACCTTTCAACCTTGTCTGATTCTTTAGGAAACATTCTAACACACAGTAGTGCTAGTTCTTGGAATCGTTGATTGTACCATGTCACATCGGTACCTTTCACTTTCAAATTCCATAACTCAACCTCGAGCTTCTTCATCTCGTTCCTAGGTCTTACTTGTCAGTCATTTCTTTCATCAGGATCTGTCCAAGTTCATTGCATATGGCAACATCATGGACCAACAAATCTAACCGTGGAGTTTCCACACGTCAAAGCACCTGCGGAGGAAGAGTACAAGTGGAAAACTTGATTGATTATCCACAAAGCAGTTGTTATGCGTAAACACAGGTCTCATCCTTATAAACATTGAGTTAATTCAACAACTCCCTTAGTGCCTTTGAAATACAGAGGCTTGCACTTCATGAAGTCTTGATAGGTGCACTCCCGAGCAACGCGTTCAGTCCTCCCGACACCCGTTACCCCGCAGGTATCGGCTGTCCATCGCACACTTAACTCAGTCCTGTCATAACATGCTGTCAGTGCAGCAGTAACACCTTGATCAATCATTGCCTGAAGTTGGGCATTGGTGACATAGGTGGTAGTAGTTGTTGTTTTTGGGGCTGGTCTAGCCCGCATGGTTCTTTTCGGTGCCATTTTCTTCAATCACAAAAAGTATAACACCCATAAAATCTTAACCATGACATAACATTTACACAATAAATTAAAATAAAGATCACATTATAGTCGAAAATATATAATGACTGAGTTCAACACTGTTCATAGAGATTGACAATTCATTCAACAAATTCGTTACAACAAAAACATATTACATTCTCCGACATACATACCCGCAATTTATTTATACATGGAATACATACACGGATTTCTTGATTCAAGAAATGAAAACTACAAAATCCTACTACCATGACTAGCTGGGAATAAAACCCCTTAATAGTTAGCCGGGCTAACAAACAGATATCTACGATACAACATAAACCTAGAGCCCCTACTAGCCGGGAGGACACCCGTAATACTTAGTAGCTATATACAAAAACAACTTTGTCATTAACCCGATCTTTTAACTACTCACGGCCTTCAGTGCAAACCTGGCTGTGCTGGACTCCAGAGGGTCCCTGTTTGTCCATGTAGTGCTGTCACCTTGTCCCTGTAATGTGGTCACCTTCATGTAGTGACTGCTATCAATGTCAAAGTCTGCATTGATGCTCCGTGTCGGGTACGGTCAAATGTCCGTAATGCTGTAATCTCTGCCTGCCTCATGCAGTCTGCCTGTAGCATCTCTAAGGTCACAGTCTGACTCCTACGGTCAGCTGCCTGCAACGTGAAATCAACTGCCTGTTGACCCATCACTATAGAGCTTAATGCATAATATCTGAACGTGCACATATAGCTAACCTTTATTGGAGCCGTACACCATACTCCCGGGAACAAACAGAGCTCCTGATCATATAAGTCCGTGCAGTCTCATAAGTGGTATATATGTTATCATCATACCAACTGTCTCAATCTCTGTATATCTGGGTCTGCCTGTCTGGAGTCCATCCCTATCACAAACCGGGATATCCTTCGTGTCATGACTCACTGAATGCAGCAAGCTCGGTCTCCCTAGTATTGACCCTTAAGGGTCATCGGTGCTACCTCCTCATCAGCACTCTCTTCGGTTACCCAAACTCTTCAATCCCATAGCCGACCTCACTCGGCTCTCTGTGTCTAATCTCGATATCCAATAGTAACCGACAAAACCATAGTTGCCCTTCGATCCTCCAACTGGTCTAGCTTGGCAGCAGCAGTGAACTCTTTCCAATTCTTTATACTTAGGGGACCCGGTAGAACATAACACCTCTTACGAGCGTGGTAAGCAAAAACCTCGGGTCATGTCCTCTCTCGGTCAGTGGAGAGTAATGCAAGCGTGGTGTCCCGATGAGGGTGCAACTGGTCTAGTGTGGGCGGTAAGATGTGGTGGTGGTGATTGGTAGTAATTGGGAAATCGATTGGCCTCGGCTCTTAGCCGGTTTCATAGCAGCTCGTCGTAGCCCAACGGACAGAATGGACTAGAGGGTGGTGATGCAGGTAATACAATGTGGTGGTGTTCTAATGGAAGTTAGGGGAAATGGTATCTGTGGTATGGAGATGATAGTGGATTAAGTGGTGATGGTGGTGGTGTGGTTAAGATGAAGTCTATCGTCTCTTCCCTTAGGAGGAAGTGTATGATGGCTCATTCCCGGATAGATATCCTGGCAGTCTATATGGTCGTTACATTGTGGGGACTGAGTCGCCTGGAGCTGTGTGTCCTCCTCTCCTCCTCACCCTCGTCCTCATATCTCTTCATCTATGGATTCATCTACGGATGGCTCCTCTCCTCTCCCTCATCATCCATATCAACTGGTAAGTCAGCTGGATCCTCATCGAGGATCCTTATCGCTTATAAGCTCGACTCCCTCATTACGGATCAGACTCAGGATCATTGCCTGGTGAATCTGGAATGGGTGAGGCAGCAGCAAGCAGTGGTTGCTCCTCGGGCCGAGAGTATTCTCATCCCTCCAGTGGATGTACTTAAGGGTACAATCGGCTCAGTACAAATCCAGTGTGGGGCGGGGGGATGGTGACTGTAGTCCTCGGGGCCAGGCATGTAGTCTGAGCTCGATGGTGGAGCTGATAAGCAGCAACTATGTAAGGCATATGGGTTACTCCCCCTTCACCTTTTCACTCTGGGCATATGGGTGGTCCATCGACTCTGGTGAACCAAGGTCTGACTATCATCAAATGGTCTGCAACTGCCGTGCTAGGTGATCGTGAATCTTCTGTGTCTGACATATCCTGTATATGGAAAGCCAAAAATAACTTATTATTAGTATTTTTAATATAAGACCTCTCTATAGTAATATACATTTATATCTTAACATGTAATATCAATCATGCATGCATTCTAGCCTATACCCTATCTAATGCACAAGTAATTGGTATGTATGTATGTACTGCTGTATGTCCCGTGAAAACCACCTTTTGTATATAAGCAATTGTTTGAAAACGGTTTAGTCCAGCGAAAACATTTTGACTTGGGTTCTCTATACCTTGGCTCTTGATTTACCAATCAAATAACCACCCCCCAAATAGGGTCGAGCGGAATAGAGGCCGGGGCATGTCACATCTATAGATCAAATAACCTAAGATTATATATATATATCTTATTTATATTAATATATATATATATAATATTACTATATATAGATTATATATATATATATTTATATATATATAACGACATTTAAAAGTCATGTAAAAACTGATACATTGCGGTTTAGCAAAATATTTATTACAAAAAAAGCCCAAAAGCTTAATATCATTGTTCATATTACAAAGATACTAGTCCATAATACATGATTCCCAAAATATAATGCAACCATATCTTTAAGCATGTCATCCCAAAATACAAAATCACCAATGTATCGCTTGCACCTTGTGCTTACTGACCACCTAAAAAACATTGCTTTAAAACATAAACAATAATGTTGGTGAATTCATAGGTTTAATAAATCGTATAAAGTTGGACCACAAGATTTCCCCAAGTATATTATAATGTAGGAGATGCAAAACATCACATAGTTGTAATTACGTTGCTCTAAGCTCATGACACTGAAGCTCGACATAAATATATGGCAATATATAATTGCCCACATTGCCCGTATTGATGTTCTAACCCGCAACATCCCTAATCCGACCTGGTATACGTTCGTTTGCCTAGTGATAGCTAATCACCCGAACGGGGTTGTCAAACCTAAAAGATCAATTAATAACATTCATGCTTACTGAGACCAATCCAATTGGTTATACCATAATTAACAGTTCATGATAATGGGCTCAACTAGGGTTATCGCTACTTAGGCAACATGTAATCATAATATAAAATTTATCCACTTGTGAGCGTCAGTTATAAATAACATTGATGTTTTCCACCCCAAAAACTTATTAAAACCTTAACCATTGTAAATTGTGGGGCTATGAATCACCTTGGGTTATGATAATCCAAAATATCACTGTTAATGCGTCACATCCAATGATCGGATGCATACCTAATTTAACATTGGTCGTATATGTATTAATCACATGATTAACTATTATCATATAACAAGGTCTATGTAGCTACATCACCATCTTTTGTAATTTATAAATTCGTTGTTATAGAGTGAAAAACGTTTATAATTATGTTTTAGTAAAAACTATGATAAACGTTCCCGTGTCTCTCGTTCTTCTTACGTCACGTTTCGTATTGAGATGATATATATAAAAATATTACATTTTATTTTTATACTTTTGGTGTCAGTAGTTTTATATTTTGACGTTTTATACAATTACTTTTATAAATTTAATTGTCGTAATACCTGTAAATGCAATAACTTATTCGTTTTAATCCCGATTTTAGCGATTCCTTCGACCACGTCTTCGTTATCAAAATTATCACATTTTTATAAAGTGGAGTCTGTTGATGAACAGTAACTTTTACTGTTCATAGTTTATAAAATTACTTTTATAAACTCGAACTATCGTAAACGTCGTATTTTATTCATTTTAGCTCCGTTTTTTAGTAATTCTTTCGAGCACGTTCTCGTAATTGAAAGTTATATTTATTTATGAAGTTTAAAAAAATTAATGTTTCTGTCTTGAACAATAACTTTTATAAAAATAGTTTTATAAAAATATTTTTATACATTTAAAGTATATAAACTCGCGTAATTCATAACTTTTTCGTTTTTATTCGAAACATTCCGTTTCTTATTGTTCTGGAATCCTAAAAATATGTATAATCTGTTAAAAATACCAAACTTTCTGTTTTGTATGATTTTTATAAAAGTTATTTTATAAACCCGTTTAATTAACGTATAACTCGTAATTAGCGTATCTTTTTTGTTATTAATCCGTTTTTCGAGTTTCTTATCTTTTTGGAATCATCATGAGGTGTATTATCTTTGTCCAACATCAAACTCACTATTTGAAATTCAAAGTCCAAATAGCCCCTTTATAAAGAATATGTATACTTTTATATAACACTTGTTTTATGTATTTTTCACTTTTGTAGTTTACCATAAGTCTTTTATAACTATATTTATCATATGTGATACATATAATAATGTCCATAATCCTTGATTTGTCCATATAAGTCTTTGACAACAAGATTTACAAGATTACAAAGTTGTTTACACACTTTTACTTGTAGCTTTTTTATGTAAATCCCTAAAAACCCTAATCTTGCATTAACACTTTTTAAGCTTAACCAAGATTGTAAAACACTTATGTATCCATTTACAACCTCATAATATCATCCATATAACATGTGTATACGTTCATAAAATCATGTTTACAAGAAAAATCCACTTTTACAAGTTAAACATGTCTTAAATGATGATTTTACTACATAGAACATAATATATATATAAACTCATGAAATGAAAAGATAAAGGTTTTTAGATGACCTTATGATGAACAATGATGATGAGAAATATGTGCTAAACCCTTGTTTAGACTTTAAACCCAAGCTTGCACACTTGAAACCCTAGTTTTCCAATAGAAACCCTAATCTTGCTTCAACACTTGCAAATGCTTAACCAAGCCTTCTAATCACCTTAGGTTACCTTAGATATCATGTAGGAATGTGTGTAAAGGTTGTAATAAAAATTTTGTATGGATTGGGTATGTATTAGGGGTGAGCCGTGGGATCAAGCAAAAGAAAGAGAGAAGGAGTATGTTTTTCACTATGAAAATGATATGTGTATGTGTTACCTTTCTAGCTAAAGTCTTATGTACCTCTTGACTTAGCCAAGACCACTTGGATGAGTCATAAGACAAGATGAGTAAAACATGGAAGTCCTTATGGTCTAGGTATGGGTTTTGCTTGAAAAAGTCTCATGGTTTAATTAAAAGGTGTAGTACATTGCAAGTTGATAGATTTTCATGATATTTCTTGGATATTTATCACCAAATCCGGCCATGGGTTGATATGTATGATATATTTTTGTGATTTTTGAGTATTGGGTATAAATGTGGGTATTTGTTGAAGCGTAGAAAAGTTTTGGTGGTTCCGGGTATGCCTAAACGTATTTTATCGCGAAACGTAGTCACTTTACGCAACCAATAAAAATAAAAGAACAAAGACCATAATTATTCTCAAAATAATTATTTAATACTTGATTGATGTAAACGCTTAATTGTTTGATGCCCGTTTACATTGAATAATCGCTTTTAGCTTACGCGATTTAACTTAACACTTTAAACTTAAAAGCAAACGCGTACAACACTAAAATAAATAGTAGATTTATTAACGATGTGAATGACCCTAAAACACGAGGTGTTATAGACTTCCCCCGTTAAATGAGCCTTGTCCTCAAGGCTCAAAATCCTTAAAGATAATTTGGCGTCCTCGATGATCTTGAATTAACGGAAGAGGCTTTCTGAGATCGAACGGATACGGTTTGTTTTTAGGGTTATGCCAGTCAAGTCATTTAGTTGTTGCTTTGGAACATTCTTCAAGATGATACTCTAATTCCGTAATACTCTTGCAAGTGCCTTTGAGCAGGATGAATGCCGGTCCAACAAGAATTCTTGAGTCAGATTTGGAATTTTAAGCCAATTTATAACAAATGCAGAGAAATTAAATGAAGTATCATTGAGCTCATCAAATGAAGTAGGAGGTTCTTCAGCACATGCAACTTGACTAATCCAGGTCTGAGGAGGTCAAAAGTCAACATGTTGTCTCTTACTCCAATCAGGATCAGGAGTTAGAGGTCGCTCAGGTTTCTTGAACCAATCGGCTATGGTAACCTCCATGTTAGCGGGTTGTACATCATTGTCTCCTGTGACGAACTCTTAATCTTATTGCATGCCTGAGTTTTCAACAGTATGACTTGGCTTCTTTGCATGGGCAGACTTGCTGGAAGAGTTATGTTGAGATTGGGAGGCATCTTTAGAGGTGCTTGAAGACTTCTTTTCCTTTTACCTTGAATCTCTGGAAGACTCAGCATCTTTACTCGAATTCCTTCTTTTCGTCCCTCGGTCTGATCCAGCGGAGGGGTCTCGATCTTTGTCTTTTTCATCTCGACTCCTCTTCAACGAAAAGACTTCACCATATGAATCAAAGAGATCTTTGTCAGTGTTATAAGACTCGACCAGTGCATCATAAAGCTTCTTTTTGTAGTTAGCTTTATCATATGACTTTTTCTTCTCCATCTTGTCTATCAGTATCTTTGTAAGCTCAAACTCGGAGAGTGATGCGGCTGCCTCATAAGTAGACGTTGGTTGTGAAGAAGACCTTGTCAAGACTGCAGCTTCTACTGATTCTGTAACATTTTTCTCTATCACATGATTTGCAAAATCTGATACTGCTTGAGGAAGAACCTGAGGAAGTTGAGTGTTGACTTCTTCCTTAATAAGAGCTCTCATTGACGTGTCAACAAGTTCTATGTAAGCATTCTTCTCATCTTGAGCTTCTTGTTTGCAGTCCAAATTTTGTGCTAGAATGGCCTTGTTTATCGCTTCTCCAAGTTTGTTATCCATGTAACGATCAACTATAGCAAGAATGGAGGAGAGAGCTTGAGCATACTGGTCAACTTGCTTTATCTTTGACAGATCTTTTTACAAGTTGGTGACTCTGTCGTTGAATCTGAATACAGATGAGAAATCCAGAAGTGAAGGAAATGAGGTTGTAGCTTCAGAAGTTGTTGGTGTTGAAGTCGGTGTTGCTTGTTGTAGAAGAGGATTAAAGAATGGAGGTGGTGGAGGAATAGTTGTAGTGAAACCGGATGTGTTTTCAGGAAGTGCCGTTGCATGACGAGCTGAGGTTTCCATCAATGAAGCAATCTCATTGTCAGCTCGAGATGGATTCTTAAGATTTAGGAGCTTGCTTGTAAAATCGGAGGAAACAGAAGAACTTTATACAGGTTCATCAGCCTTCTGTGTGTCAAGGACCGGAGTAAGAGTCACATGAGCGTCTTCCTCTACTTGCTCAAATCCCGACTGTTGAGAAACATTTTGTTGATCTGTGACACCTTGATCAGCATTGGTCATTTCAGTGTCTTCATTTCCTAAATTTACATTCACATCTGCATACAACTCCTTAGTGACCTCATTGTCTTCATCATCATACAATTTTTCTTCATCATCAATCTTTTATTCTTCTTCTTCATAGTATTTAGTGGTAGACTAATTGAGTATAGGAATCTTGATTCTGTATGATTCAGTTCTATCACTATCAGTCTTCATCATCGTCATTCGTGTCATCACCTTCCTGTTTATCATCATCATTAGCATCATCATCATCACCATTATTACCATCATTATCATCGTCACCTTCATCACTTGGATCATCATATTCATTTTCATCATCTTTATCTTCATCTTTACTATCACCCCAAGACACTTTCTCACTTTCAGATTCGTATATGGGTACATCGGGAACCCCTGGTATAGTACCAGTTCCTTTATCTATACCAGAAGTATTTTGTTGCTGCTCATCAGGAACCTTTGACTGAGTGTCAACTCCATCACCTGAGCCACTTGCGTGAGAACTGTGAAATTTTATCTTGCTTCTTTTGGTAGCCAGCTTAAGTTGTTCAGCTTCATTTAATGCAACCTCAGATAATACAGTTAATCCTTTGGCTTTTATCTTCTTTGCAAGTTGCTTCTTCTTGTCAGGTTTATCCACCTTAGCTTTTGACTTGAGTCTGGTACCTTTAGCAGCTTGAATAGGCTTCTGCTTGGGTAATGTGTCAGGATCAGCTTTCTTTTGAATGTACTTTGGTTTTGGAGCTTTCTCTCCAAAGGCAAAAGCGTAGTATGTCTTGTAAGTATTGGATTCCAACATTGCTTGCTTTGTTAGTTCCTTTAGGAGAATGGTACCATATACTTGAGTATCTTTATGTCTGGAGATACATCTCATAGAAGTAAAGATGGTGTCATCTCGAGCAGTGTGCCAAAACATCGTGTTCCTTTGGGAGAATGCTAAGATTTGACCAATACAGTTTATATATAAAACCAATTTTATATATAAAATACTATAAGGCCCTTTGATTATTGAATACTTAAGCTTGATGCATGTTGTGATATCATTCTAATGATTAGGCTCTGATAAGTGTAAAATACATATATCCGTTTATACTTAAAATAACCCAATTAAACCCAAAACAGACCAAAAATAGCAAAAATATGCTTGTATTTGTGTTTTGTGTGTGCAGGTATGGATAAGTCAAAAATCGTAAGAAAACAGTCAAAAGCAAGCAAACACGGACACATCAAAGAATGCCAAACGTCACATCAAAGAATGCCAGCCTGGCAATCCTCAGGTGTCCACAAATTAATCCAACGTCCCACAACATAGATCAAATGATTGAAGAAATGATTGGTTGAGATTAAAAGTTTGGAGAGCAAGGCAAGAGGACCTAGAAGCTTCAGCTTGGCACTATAAATAGGCCGCATTCTCACACACACAAGGAGTCTTCTTTTTTTTATCTAGTTTTTATGTAATTTTTAGTAGCTTAAATTCGTATTTTTTCTTAAATGTAATTTTCCTTTTCTAGTAATGTAATTCAGTTTTCAATTAATGAAATTCAGTTTTTATTTGTCATAAGCTCTTCTTATTTTCAACCTTTAAGCTCTCTTACTAAGCCAAATTGTCTCAATAAGCTAATAAGTTCATATTAAGCTCTTTCAGTCTATAAGCTGAAATAGAGCTATTTGAATTCAGTAATAATCTTACTTAAACCTTAAATCAGTTAAATCTATTATGGATCTAATTGGATTAGAGCTTTTTGGAAGGGGATCTTAACTTGGAAGAGATCCCAAGGACTTATACCCTAGCTTATTAATAAGCTAGGGAGCTTGTAGCTGCCTTTATTGGTTCCTTTTGTTTAGCTAAAGGATCAAGTAAGTTTCTCTTTTCATTCTTCTCTAATTTCAGTTTAAATTGCTTAGTTATAGTTTACATGCTTAATATAGCTTATTTGCTTATTCTCTTTGCTTATTAGTGTTTAAATATCTCTTCTAGTGCTTATTAGTTATATGTTCTAGTCTGTTTTTGCTTAAATAGTTATAGATCATTAGTTACTAATTTCTGTCATAAAAACTCATAAAATCCAAAAATATTAGATCTTAGAATTTTACTTATTCAGTTGTTTAATCATGATTGCTAAGTTTGTTTTAATCTAGTTTTTATCTGGTATTTAGTACTTGTTCATTAGATTTCTCTTAAAAAGCTTTTCTCAACTCTGTCATAATGACAAAGGAGTGTTTGGTTTAGTGCACTCTTGATTTGCACTAGCAGTACTAACCTCAGTTAGTACTGCTGAACCTTTACACTACCAGTACTAACCATAAGTTAGTACTGTTAGCTTTTATTTTCAAGTAGGATTAAGTTTAGCTTTAGCTTATTTTAAAATTAGTTTTAGCATTTATTATCTAGCTTATTTCATAGCTTATTTTGTTCTTAAAAGTCAAATTGCATCAGCAGTACTTTCACTTGAAAGTACTGCTGAACTTTTACACTAGCAGTACTTTCCTCAGTTAGTACTGCTGTGTTCTTAGTTTAATTTAGAAAAGTAATTTTAGGATTTAGCTTATCAAATTTAGTAGGACTTGAGTTTTAATATAGCTTAATACATTTTAAGTCTTGATTTGCAATTTCTAGCTTATTTCCTTAGTTTAATTTAGCTGTCAAAAGTCATAAAAACCTGAAAATTCCAAAAACAGTAGGAAATTAAGTAGAGTCTAAATTTGTTAATTCAGCTTTTAAGTCTAGATTTTATAGTTTATTTAGATGGATAATAAGTATATTAATAAGTTCTTTAAGTTTCAGAGTCTAGTTTAGCTTATTAAGTTTTCTAGCTTATTTGGAGTTTGTGTTACTTTGCTTATTTCCTGAGTTTGCTTATTTCATGATCGATTTCAGTAGCATTAAAGTAGTTTAAGCTTTAATTTCTTTTCATTTATAGATTAAACACATCATGAGCTTTCTAGACCACTTTTCCTTTTTCACATTAAGCTTAATTTGAGTTTTTTATAGCTGTTTTGGTAAAACATAGCCCAAACCCCTAGTTTCTGTAACAGCTTATTAATAAGCTCTTTTTAGAGCTTATCTTTGAGTTTCAGTCCATAGTGCTTTTGTTAAAGTTGTTCCCCCTAGCTTCCTTTACAACTTTGCTTTTATAAGTTTTTCATAATAAGCACTTTTTAATTTCAACTTATTTTTAAGCTTTAAAAGGACCATTAGTGTAGTCGGGGTTAGGCTTCAGGGACCATTTTTGAAAATTTTCCATTTTAGTTGTTTCTTAGTCAATCCTCGCCCGTTAAGTGTTTTTCCCCGTTAGTCCTTTTCCTATTTTCCCCATTAGTCCTTAGTTAAGTTTTTAATTAAGTTTAATAGTTTTAATTAGTAATTCGGTTTAATTTTTAATTAGTTTAAATAGACTTTAATTAAAAAGAAAAAAAAATTAGGGCTTTCATTTTTAATAATTTTCTGCTATTTTTCTTTATTTAGTGAAATTTTAGTTTACATTTTTAGGGTTAAGTTTGAGTCCATTTGCTTAATAAATTGCTTTTTAATATTTGTTTAGTTGTTCGTTTTAATTTTATTTTCATATCTTTTCAAATCAAACATCTTTGCTTCATTCAAATCAGGATCCGAACTTAAAACGTGGTTTCAATTTCACTAGTCATTGGGGATAACGACTCGGTGATCATTCTTACCCGGTTAAACATACGTATATTATATATATTATATATTATTTTTGTAAATCTTGACTTTTTACCTTGTTTAAAGGTAAATAGTTGGAATTTACCAAAGTAGTATTTTTTATTATATATTTTATAGGTACGTAAAACACACAATCAGGGATCCAGTGATCCAAGAGGAACACAACCATAGAAGATAAAGACGGTTAAATCGACCACTTAATCGGAGGTTAACCACCAGAAGAAGAAGGAGGAACGGTCTCAAGAGGAGACGCGTCTTCCCAAGAGAAAAAAGAGAGGCGCAATTTTACTAGCACCAAAAGGACATCGGGTTATTAACCCAACAGGTTTCAAAAAAATATTTAACACCCTCCACTTTTATTTTTTGATATAATATATATTGTATAGTTTTTCTTAGAAAAATTACTTCCTTTAAGATTTAAGTTAATACTTTTCGGTTTTTCTTTTTTTTGAAAAAATATATATATACATATAAAATCCCAAATCAATTTAAGGAAGTAAAAGTAAGAAAAATAAAGTTTTGTATTTTTATCTAAAAAATCTTTTCACTTTTACAAAATACAAAATAGCAAGTTAAACCGAATCCTAGTGATTCTTAGCAAGTCAAGACCGAATCCTTATATTCATAGCAAGTTCCGAGCCTTAAGATTCAAATAGAAAGGATCAATTATTTTGATCAAAGCAAGAAAGAGCCAGATTAGCAAGTGGGTCTGGAAAATACAATATTGATTAGCAAGTTGGTCAATATTAAGCAAGTTTAGCAAGAAAACCTGGTTAGCAAGTTGGCCAGTAACAAGTAAGAGTTTTGATCTTTTGATCAAACACAAGCAAGTTAAAAGCAAGCAAGCATGGTAGAAGGTGACAAGCATGATAACACATCAAGCAGTGCATCAGTTCGAGAACAAGGAAATATTTCACTACAATGTCCAAAATTGACCGAAACAAACTACAAAAGGATGAAGACCAAGTGAAGCCATGTGAGAAGACTACACAAGAATAAAGACATAGTGAAGTTGCGTGATACTACTACACAAGGATGTTGCGAGAACTCAAGAAAGACGATGCTACTTATACAAAGGAATGAAGACTCAACAACCAAGATACATGGAAGGAAAGTGCATGATACGAACGACCTTCTTCAGCATGATCGAGATTAAGGGGGTGAATGTTGGGTTAATCTCGACATTAGAAGAAAACAAACTTTAGTGTGAAATATGTAAAATAGAATAGTTTGGGTAAGAACCTGTAAATATGAAGGGTTGTGTTGGTTGACTGTAACCAACCGCCACCAACCGCTAGTAACCGCTGACCGAACCATCACAATGGTTCAAGTGGCACCCGTTGAACAACTATATATATGTGTACTCAATCATTGTAATAGATCAAGCAATCAATTCTGTTACAAAATACTTTCTGTCTTTGTTCCATTCATACCGAACCCTGGACTTGAAGAATTATACAAACCTGTGAAGTCTGATAATCTCCAAACATTTGGTATCAGAGCCCAAGGCTAATCGATCAAGGGAGAACGATTCCAGGGGTTCATAATAGAAAGTAAGGAAGAAGGAATACATGTTCATTCGTCGATTGGAGAAGTAAGAAGACGATCAAAAACAGAGTAACAAGTGATCAGAATCGCTGATTGAAAACCCCACAGAGGCGGAGTAAGATCCGATCGATTGAAGGAGATAAAACCTTTCTTTGATAATCATACCAGTCGATCAAAAGGAAGAAACGCACGAAGGCAATCGGACTTAGGCCAGAAAAAAGACCAGAGGTTAACCGGAGAAACATAACCGGAAAAGACAAACATTTTTTTTGAAACCACCGATTGACAAGAGGTTAATCGAGAAAGCATCGATCGAAGAAAACCCAGAAGAAGGAGGAAGGATTTAAGAAATAGAAGCAGCAAAGCAAAGGTCATATTATCAGTCTGGGATTTTGGGAAAAATTATTTTTTAAGTATTTATTTATTTACTTTCTTTTCACTTTATTTATTGATTAAAGAAAAAATATATATATACATATAAAATCCCAAATCAATTGAAGGAAGTAAAAGTAAGAAAAATCAAGTTTTGTATTTTTATCTAAAAGAAAAAAAATCGTTTCACTTTTACAAATACAAAATAGCAAGTAACCGAACCATTGTGGTTCACAAAGTAGGAAGTAAGACCCGAACCCTTTGTGGTTCGTAGCAAGTTAAACCGAATCCTAGTGATTCTTAGCAAGTCAAGACCGAATCCTTAGGTTCATAGCAAGTTCCGAGCCTTAAGATTCAAATAGAAAGGATCAATTATTTTGATCAAAGCAAGAAAGAGCCAGATTAGCAAGTGGGTCTGGAAAATACAATATTGATTAGCAAGTTGGTCAATATTAAGCAAGTTTAGCAAGAAAACCTGGTTAGCAAGTTGGCCAGTAACAAGTAAGAGTTTTGATATTTTGATCAAACACAAGAGCAAGAAAACCAGAAACCATCTCGGTTCTGATTCAAGTTATGTCAGACATATTTAATTATCAAATTTTACTCCCACTGTTCAATTAACATAATATCACAATTCATATTAACTAAGTTAGTTAGACTTTGCAAAACATAAATTTGTCACAATGACTTTATATATATATAATTTTTTTGGGTAAAGGGTTTTCCCGGTAAATGTATTACTCTAAAAAAACGATTTACAAAGGATGTGGGTGAATCCCACATCTCAGCCGTTACATAGGCAAAAAAACGAACATAACAAGCACAACTACTCAGTTTTTTGGGTAAAGGCCGGGTTGTTACTCCCGGTAATTAGATTACTCCAAAAAAGCGTTTAAGTACACAATGGCTTTATATTAAACAAAAAAGTATAGAGAATTGCCAATGGCTTGAAAACACCATTATCAAAGCTTAAAGCAAACACTAACACATCTACCTAACACATCTGGTGCTTTTTAACAACTCCAAATAACTTCAAAGTATTAAGATATCTGGATTTATTTGCACAATCCTTAAAATATTTACAGACTTGTGTATGTCAAATTCTTTGGACCCAATTAATTTGTCCTTTTGACATTTTGGGATCATATTATTTGTTCTATTTAAGGCAAGTATACAAATTTGAATTTTAGAGAAGTCACAAATATACCTAGTGCTGAGAAAGGGTCTAATGGCAACCACAGGAGTAAAGATGCATTTCAGAAAGCACCATGTATGTATTCATAACACTAATTATATCACCATGTTCAAATTTGGGGGATATAATGTTCCGAATGTAGGTGGTTATTGATAACGGAATTCTTCAACTCACGCTAACAAATCCAGGAGGATATGTTACTGGCGTAAAGTACAACAACATTGACAATTTTCTTGAGAGCCATAACGACGAATCTGATAGAGGGTAATTTTTTTGTTTTTTTATTCCTTTCGCTATGACAAGTTAGAATAATTTGAAACAGATATTTGTTAGAAATGTGTGACCCACGTTACTTTTTTATGTACATACCATGCATAAGGCCTTCATATGAGCCTATTCTAGTATTATACGTTTGTGACGAAATCTATAGCGAATAAATAACTTATATTCATCACTAATTTTATATGTTCAAGTACAGCGCAATACTGGTTATAAGACCATATATATCAACACGTGTTTTTTATTCCACCTTATAACTGTACCTAAAGCAACAATCTTATCTAATAACTACGGCCTCCTAAGAGCATCTATGCCGTCACATTATGCATATAGGTACTGGGACCTCGTTTGGAGTCCACCTGGAAGTCCTGGAACAACTGGTACTTTTGAAAGGTAACTTATTCAAGCAACATTTACGCATATTTAGCTTTGCACAAAACGCTATTATCTTTAACAATGATCACTACTGTAATATAGGATTGTAGGAACAAGCTGTGAAGTTATAGTGGAAACAGAAGATCAAGTGGAGCTCTCATTTTCAAGAACATGGGATTCCTCACTCGAGGGAATACATGTACCGTTAAAGATAGACAAAAGGTGATATTTGTTACTTAAACCTCGGTTCTAAGATCACAAAATGACGTTAAAAATGAAATAGGTTTGTGTTGCTTCGTGGTTGTTCTGGTTTCTACGCATATGCAATTTATGAACATCTGGAGGGATGGCCCGGTTTCAATTTAGCTGAAACCAGAATAGTGTTCAGACTCAGGAAAGACAAGTAATTAAACACCTTTCTATATTTCACATGCTCATATATGCGATAATATCCGTTCAGTAGTCAGTTCCATGCATGTTTGAATAGATGAACAAACTACTACGAACAGATAACAAAATTTGTTACCTTCACAGGTTTCACTACATGGCTATGTCGGATGACAGACACCGATATATGCCTTCATCTGATGATCGGTCACCAGACAGAGGCAAACCTTTGGCTTATCCTGAGGCAGTACTATTGGTTAATCCAGTGGAATCCGAGTTCAAAGGAGAGGTATTTATAAGTTTATCCATAATTAGCACTATGTTGATATAGAGGTATAAGGCTGAAACTCTGGTTCGAGCGAGTACAAACGTACAGTTCTTGAATGTGGTGCAAGCTAGCAAAACATTTTCCATTTATACTTGCATGTATGTTTGAATTTGCTATAATTTTTCTTTTTCTCCCTAATACCTCACAATTTCTTTTATTCATTGGTAGCCTCGTGAAGGTGTTGTTAACTCGCCTTCTGAAGGGAGTTGTTAACTCGCCTTCTGAAGATGTTGTTAACTCGCCTTACACAAGTAGTTGATAACTCGCCTTCAAATGTCACAATGTCACAAACATGGATTTTACGAATCAAGAATAGTTCAAATAGCCTTCTTAACAATTGAATAAAACTTAGGTACATTATACAAACACTTAGCCATTATAATCATAGAACGATAAAAAAAACGAGTATATCTAATTCGTTTTAAGTCATTTCAAGCAAGAAATAACAAACAAGGAATGCCTTTCAAGGCTCAAACACATTCAAGGAAGTAAATACAGATGTTCTAGCATAAATCCCACAAACAAATTACACTAAATCCTAAAAACCCACATTTTCACAAGCGTGAATCATCAAGAACACATTCGTATGATACCTAATCACAAAACTGTATTAATCGAGTGTTCTACACTCCTAAACAAACAAAACCCCTCAAACAATTTACGGTTTTAATCACATTTGATTTTGACGAACCTTAATTCAAGATTTAGGGTTATCTTGATCAAATGTTGATGAAACTTTAATTCCTTTAAGAGATGAGTTATTTAAAGAGTGTGGTACATGTTATTAGTTATACCTTTTGAATGATAATCACTGGAAATGAAGAACAAAGTATGGCGATTTCGAATGGGGGTAAGGGAGGGAAAAAAACTTTGATGAGTATGTGTTTGTATGTGTAAAGGATGGGGTGGGTGGTGTGTATTAAACTAAATTCGTTTTTGACATAATTACCCCCTTAAGTTTCATAACCTTTTTATTTTCCTCTTATAAGTTTTATTAGGCAAGTAAAGTTTAACAAATAGTCCTTAATGTTTTTAACTAGCATACCTAAAAACTTATATTTGCAAACTTATTACTCCCTTAAAGGTTTAAACACACATTAGTTAAGGCTACATAATCTAAACTTAAGTAAATCCCCTTTTAATTGTTAACCGTTATTGTTTTTTTAAAAACCTTTTCCATTTAACAAAAAGATTTTATAAAGAAGATATTTGACATTTTCTCCCCCTCAAACAATAACCCGTTTTCTATTTAAAGAGCTGTAGTCGTTGTTTGAGTGGTCAAATGTCTTGGAAAAGCATTTTCTAATGAAGTGTTGTTTAATTTAAAACAAGTGATCCCAATCATCTCTGTTTGGTGGAATACAAGGTTGTTAAGAAACAGTATTTGGAATGAGTCCTTAACTGGATGTTGAAAGGAGTCAAAGAATGAAGTCTGGGTCCTGAACTGAATTGTTCATATGCCATTTCTGTCAGCTCATCGAATGTCACATGAATTGTTTCTATAATTTTCCGGGTTCTTTTGTTGTAGATTCTGAACGTTTCTTTGCGGGCGCGTAACCAACGAAAATACCAATGTCAGTTTTTGCATCTTTATTTACCTCAGGTATCATTGTCCCCCCCCTCTCGCGCCACTAGGATAAACAGAGTGCACCAAAGACATAAAAGAATGATAAATCCGGTTTCTTATCTTGCATAAGCTCATATGGATTTTTGTTGTATCGAAGGCGGATTAAAGAGCGGTTTTGGATGTAACAGGCTGTATTGATTGCTTCGGCCCGTAAACCAACAATAGCAGGAGATTTTTAGAAAATTATTAACATTGTATGAGCAGCTTCTACAAGAGTTCGGTTTCGCCTTTTGACAATGTCGTTCTGCTGAGGAGTGAGGGCAACAAATGTTTGATGCGAGATGCCAACATTTTCATAGAATTCATGAAGTGTCTTTTTGACAAATTCGGTTCCATTATCTAGTTCAAAACATTGACCGAACAAGTGTGATTCAAACCAAACTTGAAAATTTTTATGTGCAATTAATTGATGCCCTCCAAGAGCTTCATTTTTGTCCTCAAAAATCTGATCCCAAAGTAAATCTTGAGGTAATGTTAAACATTTCACTAAGATATACCTTTTCCCGTTAATGCTCTCCACATGCATCGGGCCACACAAATCCATATGAAAAAAGAATATGTTTCTCACTGGTTAGTGTCTTCAGCTTTTGGGTTGATGAGAGGATTTTTGCTTTGTCCTATTGCAATGCTGAAACAGATGATCTTTCTAAAATTTAAGCTGTGGGGAAGCCTCATGCAAGGACCGTCCTTTAGCTAGCTGTCTAAGAGTACCGAAGTTAAGATGTGATAACCAACGGTGCCATAACCAGCTCTTAGTCTTTGACGCTTTGGATAGAAGACAGATCAGAGATGTTTTAAGCATGTCATCAAGAGAAATTGTGTACAAATTTACATCTCGGAATCCAGAAAGTAGATCAACACCTTCTAAATTATGAATAAAGCAAGTGTTGTTCTGAAATGCAACTTCAAGATCCGCATCGTAAAATTGTCCAACAGAAAACAAGTTATGTCTAAGCCCCTCGATGTAGTATACTCTTGAGATAGTCACATTCCCTAGCTGATAGTCACCATACATTATAATCCTTGCAATATGGTCATCGAATCTAAATGACCTAGAATTTACTAAAATGTTCATTAGTTGAGAGCGGTTCCCATGGTATATGTTTCAAACATCGGATCCAAATTTCCAGAGAAACAATCTTTGCGATGAATCTGTCATGATAAGAGAAGAAGTAGATGGAATATCTATAGCATTAGATCTCCAAGTATGATTGGGTTCCAAGTGGTTAACATTCTTAGATTCTACAATCTTAGCTTTTTTACTCGAACCTATATTTTTAACATTTTTGGGTTTCCTGCTATAAACTTTAGGCTCTGTTTTTTGTGTTTTGACTGAGTTAGAAGTGTGTTTTTCTTTAGGAGAACTACGTTAGCTGAAGTGACTCCTAGATAAAGGGCACGAATTACCAATATAGTGAAAAAAGTTTGCCTTGTTGGTTTCACACTTTATGTCAAACTTCAGTAAAGACATGACCGTAGGTTTCCAAATATTTTGTTTTTTTATGTTTCTTAGTTAGAGTTAGCACGGTATCTTCACATTTTCCACAAAATCAAGAA
The DNA here is from genome assembly GCA_026074375.1 of Tanacetum coccineum. Classification (NCBI taxonomy): domain Eukaryota; kingdom Viridiplantae; phylum Streptophyta; class Magnoliopsida; order Asterales; family Asteraceae; genus Tanacetum; species Tanacetum coccineum. Next base: position 25,618 of record BQNB010007067.1, read on the forward strand.
GACACATATCATGAACACCATCAAACATAGATTTCTTACAAGTAACACAAATAGGTTCAGATGTCGCTTTTAACAGTGAATGATTAACATTAACATCACGAATACGTTCAGCAACACTATTCTTTTTATTAACTTTCCTAGGTTGGGCTTCTAATTTATTCTTCATGTTCCTACTTGGTGTTCGTGAGATCCTATCATTCTTTTTTATTGCCTGTAGGCTTTGATCTGCAATTACTAGTAGAACACTTCAATCCTGTAGGAGACAACACAGGTGTGTTAGAATCTGATGTTGTAGATGACTCTACATGTTTAATGTTGCTTGAGGATGTGAGAGGTTCAGCAAACCTAACTTTCTTGACCTTGTTGTGTGTGACAACAACCTTTTTCTCATTAAGTTTAATCGCAGTAGGGCATGTATCTGGAACATAAACTAGTAACTACTGAATTCGTTGGCATGCTTACAGGCAAAGTCTAACTCTTTATCTAAAGGTTGTTTTGTTTTAGCTTGTTTGACTATTCCCCGAAGAATATCAGCTTGTTCCTGAGAGTACTTAAGGTAATCTATGTGAGCTTCCCTATTTTGAAATAACCTGGAGCTAAAGGTTCTAAGTCTATCTTGAACATGATTGGAACAATAGTGTAGGCAGATGGTGTTTGTGCAGCAATATCAACAATTTCTTTTCCTTTTAATTTTTGTAAATCGTTTTTCAATGATGTTATCACAAAAACCTTATCTTGAATTTGAGCTTTTAAATTATCATTTTTAGTAGATTTTAAGTTCAGTTTATCAATTAAAGAGTCACTCTGTTCTTTAGTACAAACACGTGTCCTTTTGATTGAGTCAAACTGATCTTTAAAAACCTGTTTCACATGATTAATTTCTTTACAAAGACACTCGTTTTTCGAAAGCAATTTTGCCATACTATTTTCCAGTTCCACATTTTTTGTCTCAATTTCACAATAATCATAATTGACATTTTCTTCCTTTGACTTTTCTCTCATTGATTTTATAATTTCCTTCAACTTACAAATGGTAGTGTCTTTTTCTTATAGTTGAGTTTTCAAATCGTTATGTTCAAAAAATTCTAGAATTTCAAGAGCATTTTGATTATTACAAGATTCATCTTTTTGAAAAATTTCTTGATTAAGTTGTATTGATAATTCAAGAGAAATACAATGTTTTTCAAGTTGTGAGTAACTTTTCAAAAGATCATTATTTGCATTTTGTGATTTCAAAAGCTCAGCTTCAAGATTGATACACTCATCACAAGATTCATTTAGCTTTCTTTCCATATTCACAGATTCACCATTCGAAGACATAGAATTCATCACAGTTAAAAGAACATCTTGAGACATGATTTGTTGTAAGAGTCGATCATTTTCCAAAAGTAATTCTTTCTTAGCAATTTCCAAACATTGTTTGTCGACTGAAGACTGTTGAACAACAACGTCCATTTGGTCAAAAACTGTCTATACTTCCATTATTTCATTTAGAAGATCTCTATCAAACACATTGAAGATGTCTTTTAAAGATTTTAGAAATGGAATAATTTCATTGTTAAACATAGCTTTAGTATGTTCAAACCCCTATTCACCTTCTGTACAAGCATCATGTGTAGTCCTTATCTTCACCACATTGTCAAACCTGGCAAGGTGAAATTTAAGCTTTTTAAGGCTTTCATTCACCAAGCTAACCTTAGGAAGTTCCTTAGGAGCTTCTATTTTGACAGGGGATGCATCAGAAGGTTTACTGGTAGGATTGGACATACGCAACCAGAAAGCTTGTTCACCAGACAATTCTTGTTGTGGAGTAAAACGTTTCCCAAAATCATCAGATAGTCTATTTAATTTTTCATAATCAATAGGTTTATGAGAAATATTTTGTTTAATGGCCTCTGGATCCTTTTCTTTTTCAAACATTTTTGATCGACTCTCTTCTTCCAAAATCAATGTTTCCTCATCATCAATCACAGTCATAGCAACATGTTTAGCAGAAATAACAATACCATCATACAAGGTTGGTTTAATCCGCTGAGCTTTCTTAAGGTAAAACGAATGTTGATAACGTAGAGCTTGTTTATGTATATTATCATAAAAAACTTAAGGCTTTGTTAACATGTGCACTGTTTGAGTAGATTGACCCAGTTTATAAATAATATTATCAAGTTGGTTTATCTTCTTTTCCAAATCAATTTCATTTTCCATATATTTATTTTCTTTTTCTTTGGATTCATTTTTGAAAACAGTGAATGTTTGCAATAAACATTCCTTTTCTTTGATTTGTTTAGAAAGATTTTGCTTAAGTGAGTCAACTTGTTCTTTTAGTGCAAGCTTCTCCTTAATCATATCATCCATTTGAGAATCAATCATTTTTTCATGACTGCTTAAATCAATATTAAGATGTTGTTCAAAAGTTTTGACTCGTTCTTTATATCTCTCTAGCTCAGCGGTTACTGATTCATTATTTTGTTCCTTATTAGCCTTTTCCCAATTATTTACATGATTAATCATTTAATCTGACATTTGTTCTATTACAGATAAGATCATTGAATCTTGTTATGCCTGCAAATTAGTATCGTGAACATTTTCCTATTGTGTTTCTTGCAAATATTAAGAGTACGAAATGATATCGCTATCACTATGTATCTCATTATCTGTAAAATCCACAGCTGGTGTTTGTTCAAAATTCTGCATTGCATGCACACTTTGATTTTCCATATCATTAAGATAGGTTTCTGCTGATCACTACATAACAAAAACAAAAAATGAGGGTACCTCTGAGATAACATCAGCAAACCATAGTTGGATATGTTGCCATGAGTACCGCTTTTGCTTTCGAGGATTTCACTCACAGTCAAAATATAAGTATCATGATCTCAGTCTAAAAATAGCATTGTTTGGATTGTAAGTGTTCTGACAGCTTGACCATCTGGAACTCCTGGATCTGCAAGAAATGCGAGTTGTTCTTCATCTAAAATTTGTCCAGCTTCCTGAGCTTTAGCTAACATTGCTTTATCCTTATACCATGCTGTATTCCTTGGTCGCTTAGGCTGAGTGCATTGCCTAGACATATGTCCTTCACCTTGACAGTTGTAGCATTTAACAACCCTTGCTTGTCCATTAACATTGTTTCCCAGAAATAGTTTGCATTACTATTATAACCATCTGTACCAGAATATCTTTGACCTTGTCTCCCTGAAACTTGTTACACTATGTCCTACCATCTGAATTGATGCGCTTGGTTTCTCAGATTAGAGGAAGTTCTAAGTTGATTGTTGGTTGAGGGGAACCTTGAGGAAGCTACCGTTGTTAGAAAATCCATTGCCTTGTTGAGACAAGCAATTAGATCATATCCTGGAGAGAATACAGGAACAACAAAACCTGAGTCCACAAGAGGTGACTCAATCATTGGTTATGTAGAAACTTAAGGTGATTAATAAGCAATTTGTGGAACAGATGAGATTTGATGATTCATTTGAGACTGATATGAATATGATGATTAAACTGATGAATGATTGAATTGAGGTTGTGATGGATAAGTAGATGAGTAATGTTGACTTGGATGAATTGATCCATACTGAGATGGTGGAAACTGTTGTTGAATATGAGGATTGTTGTATGAAGACTGATAAGTGTTGAAGTGAGGTGGTGTTATCTGCTGATTTGCAACAAATGCAAGTGGATCTTGATTGCGTTCACGCAGAAGACGAACTTCATTTGCATGGAGTTCGTGTTGTTCAAGATATGCATGAAGCTGATCAAAGTTGGTAGTATGTAAATCTTTTACAAGTTTGACATCCGTCACAAACTTACTCTATTCAGGTGGAAGATTGTTTAAGAACTTGGTATTAACTTGAAATTGCTCCATTTTCATGTTGTAAATGTTCATGTCATTAATCAGCTGTGTGAATCTCAAGTAATACTTATGAAGTGATTCCCCCTTGATGTGAGTAAACTTATCAAATGCATTATATAGTTTACACTCTCTTTGCTGCTTAGTCAAAGAGGTACCTTGCATCAGTAATCGAACTATCTCCTAAAAATCCTTGGCAACTCTGTGATGATTCACAAGAGAATAGATATCAGCTAGTAGACCTTGAAGAATGATATTGGTTGCCTTCATATCACAATCAGCTTGAATTTTCTCAGCAGCAGATAATTCAGCATATTTCTTTGTTTTGGTCACCCTATTCTCTTTAATAGTAGGCCAAATGAGTGGACCGTTTTCAACTGATTCAAGTATCATTCTTCTGTGCTCTCTGTTTTTCATGTATAATTCCATTCTACTTTTCCACGATTATGCAGGTCATTGTTCAAACATGGGGGACGATTATTGTCAGACACCAAGGTATCATTTACTCTAGCAAAAGTTAGGCTTTTCGTCCATAGTGAAATCATTGATCCATGTTTGATTTGATGTTATTAGATTACTTGTGGATCAAACGATGATTGAAAGTAATTGTGTTTTTAGTGAGTTGTCTTTTGAGTGTTGTAAATCTTGAAACTACACGGGATTTTACAACTTTTGATAAAACCGAGAAGACAATTGATTGTTTCAGGGGATTTTATAAATCAAAGAGATAAATCGTATAATTTACTTTAGCAAATTTGAGTTGTTAACTTTAGTTCAAGTGAATTAATTTTCCTTTAAAAGTTGTTAAATTGACTTTGCATGGAAATTTGATAACTCGCCTTCAAAAGAGAAATTTGCTAAATCGCCTTGGCTTAGAAATTTGTTAAATCGCCTTGTAAAGGAAATTGCTAATTCGCCTTTCACTGCAACTGTTAAATCGCCTAGCACTAGAAGGTTGATAACTCGGCTTGCAAAGAAAGATGATAAATCGCCTTGTACTAAGTGCTTGGTAAATCGCCTTTCAAAGAAGAGTTGATAAATCGCCTTGTACTGCCAATTGCTAATTCACCTTGCAAATGAAGTTGCTAACTCGCCTTGTTAACTCGCCTTGTTAACTTGCCTTCACCTGCAGATTGCTAAATCGCCTTGCACAAGAGATTTGTTAATTCGCCTTTTATTGGTACGAAACTCAAATTTTTCAAAACACAAAAAGACACACTTTTGATCATTTTTCCCAAAAATTCTTGTACAACTAGTATTACTAAGCCTATAGGTACATTAAAAATGTAAACTTTATGGTTTTTAAGCCAAAAATTTTAAAATAAAGAATTGTACTTTATAAAGCTTTTTCGAACACAAAAATGCACAAAGATGATATTTTACTTGATTCAAAGCTTGTACACCTATATTGTAAAGATACTAGATCAAATTTACCTAGGTAAATGATTCTTTAGTGTACACAAAAGCTTCGAAAACAAAAAAATAAAAAGAAAGGGTACGGAAAGAAAAAAGAAAAGAATAAAACACAAACACTAAACAAATCACTCCATGGCTCTTGATACAAATTGTAGAATACTAGCAATCTATAACACAAATGAACAATATAGAAATCTAGAGAGAGAAAGTGGATGGGAGGAAGGTTCTAGTAAGAGAAAGTAACAAAGAAAGAAAGATTAGATTATGTGTGAAGAATGAACCAACCAACCAACCAACACCCTCTCCATGTGTTGAGAGGGTATTTATACATCAAGCAATAACCGGCCATGGGCTTAAGTAATGGGCTTTCCATGTGTCTTTGGCCTGGTTAGCTTACTAACATTACATTTGATTAATCTACGAGCTACGACTATCGATATTGGAAGTGACCGATACTTTTCGTATTCCTAACACCCAAGCATATGAATTGTTTGAATCAATTGACCCATTTTAAAAACAATTTGATCATGAGACCTGAGTTGTTCTGTAAGATCAACAATCTCTTCAAGATAACTGTTTTCTCGTTCTTTGAAAGCCTTTTTTGATAACTCAGTCTCATTTCGAATTCTAAGAGTTACATATTATTTTTGAACACATTCATCATGAAGCTTTGCTTTTTCTTTTATAAGATTATCAATTTTATCTTTGTCAGCACAAATTTCTAGTTTTAACTCTTCATATGCACTACATTTGTATTTATAGCTGTTATGGTCTGTTTTTCTAAAAGTTTTTCCCGTTCCTTAAAAGTCGCAAGTTTACTTTTGTAGTGCTATGATTGTTGTTTTTTCATATTCGTATTCATTGCTATGTTACATTTTGAGTTAATTTTGCACTTTTATCACCATCATAGGATCAGAAAAGATAAATATTCATCTGTGTTTAGTATCATGTTAATTCTCTTCACCATTATCTTCCACATAAGGATCATCAATTATGATACTAGGATCAATTTTGTTAATACAAATAATGTCTAAAAACATTATTTATATTTTTCGACCTCTTAACCTTTTGATAATAACAGAATGTAAAAACGTTTACGATAAAATTAAACGTTTACAAATTATTAATCATAAAATTCCATTTATTAAGATAATGTGATCACTTAAGGTATGCAAACTAAACAAATCATTAAGCATTGATTGTGATCAAGAAATATTTTCTAGCTCAACTATTACATTTTTACAAAGATTTTCTCAAATTTAATTATACAATATTTTCAAATTTAAAAGAAAAGTTTTATTAATAAACATAAATTTTGAAATTCAAATTTTCCCCTAAATGGAAAGCTTCTCACCAGATACAACATTCCTCACAAAAAGAAAACAAAAAGAGAGCGGAGAGAGGGTCTAGGTGGCGGCCCCTTATTGGGCCTAGCACCCCTTATATATTTGGGACGCCAGAAGAACCGCCACCAGTTACCATTGGGTTATCTGTCTTAAATACGGGTCATCCCTTGCTGAAAATTAGACACTCTTTGCACGGAATTTCTCACACTTCTTCTTCTCTAAAATCTTTCTTTCTCTCACTATAAATATCTTGCTCACTAACATCTCTTGATCTTGTTTCAAGTGAATTCTAATCTCTTCTTCATCTATTCCCTCTCATTCAAAGTGCAAGAGAAAACACTCGTATTTGTCAAAGAATACGAAGTGTTAATAATGATCACTCCTCTTTTCTTGTGCTAAGTATTCAACCTCCATTGTATTTATCTTGTGAATTTGTTGTGATTCGAATATTGTGTAGATCACTCATGTGTAAGATCTTTTGTGAGTGTGTATATAGTCGTGAAGTTGTTTAGTTTGGTTCTAGCTTAAGATTTTGAATCGACATTTAACTTAGTGTCGGAAAATAAGTAGCGAGTGCGTTAAACGATTTTCTCCGGCCTTATAGGGAGCTTGTTACATAGTAAATCTCGAGTCGATAATCGAGGAAGTGGAGTTAGGGCGAAGAGGTGGCTTCGTAGCCGAACCACTATAAATCTTGGTGTCTTGGATTATTGTTTTTGCTATTTTTTTCCTCTATCTCTTTACATTATTCATTGTTGTATTCTAGTTTTGTTAGATAGCTTATTGATCGTTCATATTAGAATGGTCAAAAATATAACTTCGGATCTAAACTTTTTGGAAGTAAACTTTTAAAATGTAAAAAAACCGTATAAACTTTGCAATCCTCCCCCCCCCCCTTTTCAACTTTCCCAATTGGTATAAGAGCCAGGTCACTCATGATTTTTAAAAATTATAACTGTATTTTAAGCTCTGGATCGATCTTTGGGATGTGACAAATATCTGAAGGGCAATCTATGCAAAGACCACCACTCTTTGGAAAGCGATAGTTTTTTTTATTGGAAGAATAGATTCGAGACATATGTTTAAATCTAAAAGAATCTAGATATTGGCATGTCATTACCAATGGGGATTTTCAACCTATTGTAACAAAATCCGGAAACAAAAATTAGATAGGATTTCCCTTTGGAAGAAAACTAAACAAAACCGATGATCTCAAAAAAGTGATTGCTGAATTATTATGAAGCCAAAATGGTTATTTACATGCTTTGCATGCAAAAAAGAATTATGCAAGAATTTTCATGTTTAAACACGCAAAAGAAATTTGAAAAACTATGTTATAACCATCTAGGTAATATCCAAGTCACAGATAATCTAGATCGATCTTGTGGTTCAAAATTGATGATACAATTCGTCATTTCAGAAGTCGAATCCTATAGATAGTGCTTTTGCTAGATTTAATACTATTATTATAGTCTTCTTAATGTCTTGATTGAAAGTTTTCTAGTAAAAAAACTACGTAAGGAAGTTTCTTAGGGCTCTACATCCTAAATGGAGAGCAAAGATCACGGCGATTGAAGAGTCGAAAGACTTAACGTCACTATCTCTTGATGAACTTATCGGGAACCAAACTCCAAAGTTCCCGAAAATGATCATCAAGACAGATTCTGAAATAGTCAAAGAAAAAGTTGAAAGGAAATCTATTGCTTTAAAGGCTAAGAAAGAATCTAGTGATGAAGAGTGTTCGACTTCCGGTAGCGAAGACGAAGAGTACGCCATGACGGTAAGAGACTTCAAGAAGTTCATTAAAAGAAGAGGTAGATTCGTGAGACAACCTCGAAACGACAAAAAGAAGTTCCAAAGAAGCCGTGATGACAAGAACGGTAAAAGTGATACAAAATGCTTTAGATGCGGCGACCCGAATCATCTTATTGGAGAATGTCCAAAACCACCGAAAGATAAGAACCAAAGAGCTTTTGTCGGAGGCTCTTGGAGCGATAGCGGTGAAGAAGATGATGAGAAGGTCAAAGATGAAACGTGTCTTGTAGCTCATGTATCAAGTGAGGTATGTTTCAAATCATCTTACTTTAGTGATGAAAACTCATAAATTGATGATTTATCTTTAGACAACGAATATGATAAGTTATGCAAAATGAGTCTAAAGATAATCACTAACAACAAAAGGTTAAAAGCTACTAGAAATAGTTTAGAAAACGAGCTTAGAGAATTAAAAGATAAATTATCCACACTCGAGAAAAACAAGGGAGTTGATCTCGATTGTGCAAAGTGTCATACGCTTAAAATTGAGAATGAAAAACTCAAAGAAGAATCCACTAGATAAATAAATTTGAACGAAGTTACTCTATGCTTAATGAAATGTTAAGTTTGTCAAATTCCTCCGGTGATAAACTAGGTTTACAGGTTTAATTCATTTGAAGATCATCTAGTGGATACTAAGGAATAAAATTTGGATTAAGCTCAGAAAAAGGGTGTCTCTGATGAGAGGTCCTATAAAAATATAGGCGACCACAAAGTGCCCAGGCGGCCCTTAAAATATTTATGGGATGCCTCACAGACTCATTTGCATGGATCTGTAGAAAAGTGTTTTCTTTGTCAAAAATCCATTTTGGGTCAAGACCAAAAACATATTTGTAAAACAAAGCCAAGTTCCCGTTGCTAGTGTCTATGTAGTTAAACAATTTCTTTTAGCCTTTTTCAAAGTCCAGGAAGTGAGATTTTCATTTCCATAATTTAGTTCTAAAACTTCCACCTCTAGAAATGTCATTTAAAATTATCCTCGATGCCAAAACACACAACCAAAATAAGGAACATTGGTCAAAATATAATGGTCAGTATGGATTTCACCTTGTTACTTGGTTCATCTTTACTCGTTTAAGTGTGCAGGCATAGGAAATATGTGTAGAATGGCCTATGCCACTACTATGGAAGCTAATGATAGGGTGGTGTAACTACGTTCCAAGTAGTGGAGTACTTGGTGAGAGGTGGGTCACACTTTTGGGTGTGTCTGGGGTCGAGACGTAAGTGTGCGTGCCATAGTGTGTAGTACGGGGTTTAAAGCGTTTAGTTGGGTGCTTGGTGTGCGGGGAGGAGCGTTTCTTATGTAGTTTTTTCGTCTTGTTTTTTGTTGTGTGGTGTTTGTTTTTGGGTTTTTGGGGTGGTTTTATGTTGTGTTGTTTCGTGGTCTGTTTGTTGTAGCGTGTGTTTTCTGTGTGGGGTTGTTTTGTGGGCTGTGGGTGTGTTGTTGGTTGTATTTGTGGTGTGTGTTTGGGTGTATTTTTGGTTTTGGGTTGGTTTGTGTGTTTCTTGTCTTGTGGTGGTCGTTTTGTGTGGTGTTTATTGTGGTTTTTGTGTTTGTTGTGGTTTATTGTGGATGGTGGGTGTAGGGGGATTTTTTGTTTGTTTGTTTCGTTTGGTGCGGTTTGGTTTTTGGGTTTTGGGGTGTTTTTGTGTTGTGTTGTTCGGTTATGGGTTGTGTTGTAGGGTTTTGTTGTTGCTTGGTGGTTTTGTTGTGTTTGTGATGGGGTTGTGTTTTGGGTGTGGTTGGGTTTTGTTGTTTTTTTTTTGTTGTTTTTTTTGGTGGTGGGTTTTTGTGTTGTGGTTAAGGTGTGGTTGTTGTTGTTTTTTTGTTCTTTACGTCATCTGTTGTGTTTGTTGTTTTTTTTTTATGGGGTGTTGTTTGTGGTTTTTTGTGGTGTGGTTTGGTTTCGGGTTTTTTACTTGATGTTTATTGTTTCTTTTATGGTTGTGGTGTGGGTGTTTATGTTTTTTATGTTTTTGTTGTGTGGTTTTTTTTTTGTGTGGGGGGTGGGTGGTGTGTAGTGTGTTTTTTTGTTTGTATTTGTGGTGTTTTTGGGTTTGTTCTTGTTTCTGGTGTTATTCTGTTTGTTAGGGTTATTTGGGAGGGGTTGGTGGTCGTGTTGGTGGTGTGGGTGTGTTTGGTATTTTGTCTTTTTTAGTTTGGTGTGGTGTGGGTTGTTGTTGGGGGTGGTTTCGAGGTTTTTGTTTGGTTTTTGGTGGAGGTGTTGGGGTGTTTTTGTTGTTTTTTAGTGGTGTGTTTTTTTGTTTTTATGGATTTGTTTTTGTTTGGTGGGTTTGGTTTGTGGTGTGTTTGTTTGTATTTTTTTTTTGTGTTTGGTCGGTTTTGTGTGATGGCTTGCGGTGTGTTTGGGATCGTGTGTTGGTTGTTGGTTGTTGGTTTGTTCTTGATTGGTCGTGTTGTTTGGTGGGTTTTTGGTGTTTTGAATCGTTGGTTTTGGTCGGTTGGTGATTTTTTTGTTTTTAGTTTCGGTGTGGGGGGGTTGGTGTGTTGTCTGTCGGAGTGGTTGTTTTTTGGTTGGTTTTTGTTTTTTCATTGGGGTTGGTTTTTTGGAGTGTGTTGTTGTTGTTTTGGGATTTTTGATTGTCTTGTGGTTGTGTGGGTGGGTTGTTATTTTTTGGTTGGGTGTTCTAGTTTGTTTTTATTTGTGTGTTTTGTTGTTGGTGTTCTTGGTTGGGCTTTTGTTTCTGTTTGGCGGGTGGGCTCTTTGGTTGCTTTTGTTGTTGTTTTTTTTTTTTTTGTTATGTTTGGGGTTTTGTTTGTTCTTTGTGTTTTTGCGTATTGTTTTTGTTTTGTGTTTTGGGTGGTGTCGTGGTTGTTAAGGTTTGTTGTTTTGGTGTGTTTGTGTTGTTTGTGGGGGTTTTTTTTGTTTTTTATGGTAGTGGCTTTGTTTTGGTTTTGTGGTTTGTGTGTTTGGGTTGTTTGTTTTTTATTGTGGTGTTGGTTGATGTTGGGTATGTTTTTTTGGTTTGATTGTGTGTTTTGGTTGTTGTTTGTTTTGTGTTTGTTGTTGTTTTGGGAGTTGGTTTTTCTGTGGTCTGTGTGTTGGAGGGGGCTTTTTTGGGTAGTGTGGTGTTGGTGGTTTTTGGGGTTGGTGGTCTTTGTTGGTCGGTTTTTTTGTTTTATTAGCGTGGTTTGGTTTTTTTGTTTTTGTTCGTGTTGGTTTTTCCGGGGAGTTTTCTAGTTGGTGGTTATTGAGTGTTTGGTTGTGTGGACCTTTTCCTGGGTGGTTTGGTTATTTTTTGTGTTCTTGGGGTGGCGGTATTTGTTTTTGTGTTGTGGTGTTGTGATAGTGTTTTGTGTTTTGTGGTGTGTGGATAGTTTTTGGTTTTGGTTGGTGGGTACTATTTTGTTTTGTTTTTTTTTGTTGTTTTTGGTTTTTGTTCGTTTTGTGTTTGTTGTAGTTTTTTTTTTGTGTGGGTTGTTTGTGTCTTTGTTTGGTTGGTGTGGTGGGTGTGTGATGTTGTGGTTCGCGATTGTTTTTGTGGTGGTTTCTTTTGTTTTTTTTGTGGTTTTATTTTGTTGGGTTGGGCGTTTTGGTGGTTTCGTTTTTTGTTTTTTTTTGTGTTGTTGTGTTGTGCGGTTTTGTTTTTGGTTTGTTTGTGTTTTTGTGTTTTTTGTGTTGGGGTTGGGGTGTTTGTAAGGTCGGGGTTTTGGTGTGTTTTTTGTTTGTGTGTGTTCTTAGGGTTTTTTTGTGTTGTGTTTGTGGGGTGTTGGTTTTTGTTGGTTTGTTGTAGGGGGGGTGAATGGGTGTTTTTTGGATGTATTATTTTGTGGTCTTCTTGGTGTGTTATTGTGTTATTTTTTTTTTTGGTGCTGGTTTTGGTTGGTTTTGGTGGGTATGGATTGGGGTTTTTTGGGTGGTTTTTGTGTTGGATTCGTTTTGGTGTTGTTTTTTTGTTTTTTGTGGTTTTTGTGGGGTGGTCTTGCTTGGTGGTTGTTTGTGTTGCGTGTTTTTTTTTTGTGGTGGTTTGTGTAGTTGTTTGTGTGGTCTTGTTGTTGTTTTTACGTTTATTGTTGTGGTTTTTGGGTTTGTGTATTGTTTTCTTGGTTTTTCAGATTTTTGTGTGTTGGTTTGTTTGATCTTTTTTGTTGTTGTGTTGGGATTGGGGTTGGTGGATGGGGCTGTTTTTGCTATTTTAGTTTGTTGTGTTTGTTTTTGTTTTTGTTTGCTGTGTTTGGTTGGTTGTGTGGGGTTTGTTGGGGCGGCTTGGTTTGTTGTGCGTTGTTGTTTATTTTAGGTTTTGTCTTGTTGTTGTGTGTTGTCGGTTGTTGTTGGTTTGGTTTTTTTTGTTGGTTTTGCGTTTTGCATATTTATTATAATTTTTATAATTTTTTTTATGATTTTATTTTTATGTATAATTTAATTTTTTTATTTTAATTAATAAACTTTTAAAGGTTTTTTATTAATATAAATAATATAATTTAATTTCCTTGTCTATTATAAAAAAAGGGAAAAATAAATTAAATAAAAAATAATAAATAAAAAAAATTAATATTAATATATATTAATAAATAACTATTAATATAAAAAAAAATTTATGTTATTAAAAAAATAAATATTAATTAATAAAAATTAAAAAGAGATATATTATAAAAAATATATTTAATAAAAATAAAATATAATTATATATAACAATTAAAATAAATAATAAAATAAAAAATTTTTTTAATAAGGGGGGGGGAATATTAAAAATTAAATAAAAATTTGATTTATAAAATATGAAAAAAAATGTTAATTTAATTAATAAAATATATTAAATATATGAATAAATAAAAATATAAAATGAAAATGTATAAAATTAATAATAAACTTAATAAATAATTTTAAATAAAATGAAAAAAATAAAAAAAAAAAATATTATGATTATATAAAAAAAAAAAAAAAAAATCAAAATTTGAATAATAATAATATAAAGAAAATAATAAAAAATTGATAAAAAAATATTAATATAAACTAAAAAATTTATTAGATGTAAATATAATGTTAAAAAAAATATATAAAAATAAAATATATAAAAAATAAATAAAAAATTGCATAATACTTTTAAGATAAAATAATAAATTTAATCTAATCCATTTATATAATAAATAAATATTTAAAATTAAATAATTTAAAAAAAATAAAAAATTTATATTAATCAAATTGAAAAATTAAAACATTTATTAAATTTAAAATGTTATTAAATATTAACTAGATAAAAAATTAAATAAAAAAAAATTAATTTTTATTAAAAAAATAATTAAATATAAAATTGACGGGCAACCGAAAGCTCTTTTCTACTTACAAAGGCATACAATGGGGATTGATGTAAACTCATCTTTTTGGTAGTTAATCTTCTCACGGGGTATGGTAAATCATTGGCAAAGGTACAATTTCGAATGACTCTCTCAAAATAGTTTAATGTAGAACATGTGAATAACTTAAGGATTTGATTGCTAGGTATGGAAAATATGTGCCAATAAGTGTTAAAAGTAACTTTCTCTGAACATGTAGTGAAATCCTTAAGGCGGTAAAGTCTTAGGTAGAGGTATTAGGATGAAAGCTTATATGTGATAACATTAGGAAAGAAGCCAAAGGATCAAATTTGTACTAGCACGATTTATGAAAAATTCTACTTTGTGGCATAGGAGATTAGGTCTCGTAAACATGAGTTCTCATTCGATCGTTGGCTTCTAAGGAATTAGTTAGGAAACCTACCTAAGCTGTTAAGTTTGATCAACATTTTTTTGTGATGCTGCCAAAATGAAGGGAAACAAGCTCCGTAGTCACAAAGCTAAGAATATAGTCTCAACGGACTAGATGATTAGGAATCTTCTCCATATGGATCTCGTCGGTACATCCCCGTATAGAGTTATTAGTGGGAAACGGTTACTACCCTAGTCATGTTAGATGGAATACTCTAGGTACACCTGGACTAGAATTTCTTTAAGGATAAAACCGAAAAGCCTTTTCGATCATGGTAAAAAAATTTTTTAGTAGGGGAAAATCCAAAACCAATTAGGTTGTTCAATAGTGTCAATAAGAACCGACCACGATAGAGAATTTGATAATGATGTGCAATTTTGAGAGTTTTGTAATGCCAACGGTATTACACATAATTTCTCGGCTCCACGCACTCCTTAATCAAATAGGGTGGTCGAAAGGAAAAATAGGACACTTCAAGAAATGAGTAGGACTATGTTGAATGAGCAATCGTTACCATAAAATTTTTGGTGTAACGCCGTAGATACTTCAACATACATTCTCAACCGAATTCTCATTAGAGCCATTCTAGGAAAAACACCTTACGAACTTTTAAGAGGTAGGAAACCTACGTTAGATTGTTTTAGAGTGTTTGGAAACAAGTGCTTCATTTTGAACACCAAAGACTACCTTACCAAGTTTGACCCAAAGTCATACGAAGGTGTTTTTAGGATATTCTCAAAATAGTAAAGCCTACATCATCCTAAACAAACACACTAGGAAAGTAGAAGAATCACTTAACGTGACATTCGATGAAACTCCTCCATACTCTAAGACATCACCCTTGGTGGATGATGACTTAGATGAAGAAGAAGCAATTAAGGTCACCGAAAAGAAAAACCTAGAAAATATTGTTGAGGATGAAACATTAGAGATTGACGAAATAGTCAATATTAAGGAATCTAGGAACCATCCCTTAGAAAATGTTATAGGAAACCTCAACCAAAGAACCCTTAGATCACAAGCCCAAAACCAAAGTAACTTCTACTGTTTTATATCAACTATAGAACCTAAGAATGTGAATGAAGCATTAGGAGATGAAAGTTAGATAGTCGCCATGCAAGAAGAATTAAATCAATTCATTGCTAACGACGTTTGGGAGTTAGTTCCTCAACCTAGGAATATGACAATCATAGGAACTAAGTGGGTATTTAGAAATAAGTTAGACGAGAACGGTATTGTTTCTCGAAATAAGGCTAGGTTAGTTGCTCAAGGCTACAACCAACAAGAGGGCATCGATTATGATGAAACTTATGCCCCGGTTGCTAGACTTGAATCTATTAGGATATTATTAGCCTATGCTTGCGCCTTAGATTTTAAATTATTCCAAATGGATGTAAAAAGTGCATTCCTGAACGGTTTTATCAATGAGGAGGTATACGTGGCACAACCTCTAGGATTCATTGATTTCGAAAAACCAGATCATGTTTATAAATTAAAGAAAGCTTTATATGGTCTTAAACAAGCACCCAAAGCTTGGTATGATAGATTAAAAGCTTTTCTTATTAAACATGAATATAAAATGGGAATGGTAGATAACACTCTTTTTACTAAGAAGAAAAGTTCAAATCTCATCATTGTTCAAATATATGTCGATGACATTATATTCGGTTCGACTTGTCAAGACATGTGTGATGAATTTGCCAAAATCATGCATGATGAGTTCGAGATGAGCATGATGGGTGAACTTAACTTTCTTAGATTACAAATTAAACAAATGGAAGATGGTATATTATTTAATCAATCTAAGTATATTAAAGAAATGCTTAAGAAATTTGGTCTAGAAGATTCTAAACCAATGAAAACCCCCATGTCCTCCGATACTAAACTCACGAAAGATGAAGAGTGTGAGTCGGTAGATAGTACCAAGTATCGAGGCATGATAGGTAGTTTATTATACCTAACGGCAAGTAGGCCTGATATCATGTTTAGTGTCTGCCTTTGTGCCCGCTTCCAAGAGGCTCCCAAAACCTCTCACCTTGAAGCGGTTAAGCGTATCTTTTGATATATTAAAGGCACTACGCACTTAGGATTATGGTATCCTAAGGGGACCGGCATAGAAACTATAGTATATGTCGACTCTGATCATGCGGGAGATTATGTGGACCAAAAAAGCACTAGCGGTATTTGTACGTTAGTAGGATGTTGTTTGACATCTTGGTTCTCGAAACATGCACTATGAATGAAACAAGCTCTCATCGACTACGACGTACGACTCGACGACGTTCCCATCATGTACGAAAACAAAGGCACGATTGACCTTAGCAAAAACCCGGTGCAACATTCTCGTACCAAACACATCGAAATTCGTCACCACTTTCTTCGTGATAATGTACAAAAAGGACATATCTCAATCAAAAAAGTACCGTCCGTCGACAATATTGCCGACATTCTTACTAAACCCCTAAAATATGAATCGTTTAACTATCTACGTCTTGGTTTAGGAACGATGGAACATATTCCATAAATCATATTGGTTCGCTTCTCCTTCTTCTGTCTCAATTCGAGTCCGTGTTCCACTCTGTGTCGTAACAACTTAATTACTTCATCTGAAGTATTTAAGCATCTTTAATTCGTGAAATGCAAATTAAAATATCACTCCTCATTGAATAATTTTAGTCAAAAACCAAGTCCAAATACCCTTTACTGAGGGCGGCTCCCATATAGGCGGCCCCCTAATATATTTGGGACCGCCAGGGGATATGGGACCGCCATCAGCAGATCATAATATGGAACACTTAAACAAATTTTTTCAAAACATAAAAACAAACACCCCCTTATCTGCTGCACTCGACAAACACGACCCAAAACCCACCAAAACTCAAATTCAACCATTAAAACATCAATTGAAGATTAAATCAACGCTAATAATCAATGCTAACATCTTCAAGATCATCAATTGTAAGTCATTTCATCTATTTTCTTTTAATTTGAGTCTAGGGTTCATGATGAACACCAAAAATTAAAATTGGGGATTTTTAATTTTTCTTTCAATTTTGAACAATTAGGACTACTAGGATACAATGTATAACTAATATGCTTCCCATAGACATAGGATTTGCATATATTAGTAAGCTTGTAGAAAAATTGATTTTGAACCAAAACCCTAATTTTATCTTGAAATCACTCACGTTAGGAACATAATAAAATTATTGTTATGCATTTTTAATCCAACCTAAAAATATTTTCAAACACATGCATAATGATCTCATGAACAAATTTCGAGATACATAATTCACATGTATTTTTCGACTTGTTTGGATGAGCAAAATTAAATTAAGGAGCGTTTGGATTAACTCTTAGGATGTTATTTTTAGGTCGAGTTAATCGTTACTCCACATTTGTTGCATATAGGCACACACTAGGCACAAACTCAAAACATCAATACATGTATAAGCGATTAAAATATGATCTTGTTTGTGTCTTTCTAGGTAACAATGCCTCGAGCTACCGGTCTAGATCATCAAAAGACACGAAACTACATACCCCTAATATCAAATGAATTTAATCAACCCTTGCTAAACACAATGACAAATCTTGAAAAATGGTACTTTCATGAGGGAAGGGTTGTAATTCCAAACTTTGAAAATATGAGTCATATTCGGGCTAAGTTTAAGTCAATCGGCTTTGATTGTTTGTTAGACATTAACGAACAAATTGTACCTCGCTTTGTCTCGAGTTTTATTGTCAACTCACTTTTACCCATAATTTTGAGGGTCAATTTATTGTCAACTTCGTCATTCAAAATAAGTCATTCTCCCTCACTCTTGAGAAATTCGGTCAAATTATGAAAATCCCATTCAAAGGTGAAGCCTCTAACACCGAAATGTGGTCTCTTGACCATTTGTCAGTAAGTGTTCCTCGACAAGGTCAAGAGACTCGTACCAAAAATAATAAAACCATTGTCGTAGGAGAAAACGAAATTTTAACCCGGGAGATTCAAACTCATATGAAACCTTTGGTTGACATTATTCGTAAAAACGCCATTTGTTTAGGAGGACATAGAGATCATATCTCCGCTTGTCTTTGTCATATGCTTTATTGCATTGAGACATCCACTCCTTATAACCTAGCATTTTTCATTCTCAAAAGAATGGAAAAGACTCGATTCAAACCAAAGGAACTCTTACCTTATGGAATGCTCTTGACTAGGTTAATCAAACATGTCATGTCCGTCTCTCTTGAGCTAGCTTTTGATCATTATCTCTCACATGATCGAGCCATACATCCACTCGCTCCTCATTATGAGCGAAAGACACAAGCGGATCGGGGCACGAAAAGACCTCGTGAATCAAATGCTAGCTCCTCCTTTACCACTCAAAATCATCCTTCCTCATCTCATCCACTTGATCACATGGTTGAAGAAAATGATGATGAATCATTTCACTCCAATTCATCTTCTCCTTCTCAACAAGTCTCTTCTTTATCTAATGTTGCTTCTAGAGTCTGTCAAAACCCTTCTCATGAAAGTCATGACTTGAACACCTTTCTATCCGAAACTATAACTCTTCAAACTCAACAATGAAATGCTCACCTAGACGGGTTAAGGTCAATTGGTCAAGCTCTCAAGATCATGATGAGAGGAAAAAAGGAAGTAAAGATGTCGGCATAACTTTTAAGAGACTATTATTAGTATTATCATCTCTCTTATCTAATACATTATGTCTTTTAATATATTAGACTAGAATAATTAATGATGACTTCCGATTATTAGAATGATTTTTTAAATTCTTATCATCCTATTAATGCTTTACTTGTTAACAATTTGTGTTAATATTGCATGCTTCCTATGTGAATTTTCTTAAGACTTACTGAAATTGCATGCTTAAGATTAATGATTTATGCATTGTTAATTTAGATTTACTTGATTTTTTTATAAGATGTGATAATTTCTGAGGGAGAAAACTGGGAAAAGTCTGTTCTCTCCAGAAAACAACCCCTTATTAATCAGGCGGCCCCCTTTTCAATTAGGGACCGCCCCACGATATGAGACCGCCAACAGGAGGGAACATAAATTTCAAATTTTCTCTTTTTCTGTATCTTTGACCAACCTAGTCCTAGACTATTGCTGGAATTTCCCTCTTTGAACACATAATTTCTTCAATCTTCATCTCCAACACCATGCTTTTCCATTTCTTTTCATCTTTCTCATTATTTAAATCATCAATCTTCTTCATCATTACCATCTTCTTCATCTTTCTTGATTGAATTTAGGATGCTTAGTCTTATACCCTTGATTGTTATGAAATGGATGATTCATGATGAAATAGAATTGACTGTAAAAAAAGGGAAATGTTTATGTACATGCTTTACAGAAAATCAAGAAAAACTAGAAAAATTTCCTGTCTCCAGAAAACGGCCCCCTTAAATACTGGGCGGCCCCCTAATATATCTAGGACCGCCACATATTTACGGGACCGCCATCAGAAGTCACAGAAATTTTACTTTGACTAATGATTTTCTGTGCAGTTGACTAGTCTTTCTTAGACCCAGCTAAAACTTTTGCATATTGCTAAACAACTTTTGGAAAGTATTTCCTTAACTCCTATGATTTTCTATTTTAATCACTTGATTTTAAATTAAATAAGCCTTCTTCTTATTCTTCTTATCATCTTCATCTTCCTCAACCAAACTCTACCATGAATTCCACCAAAGCTTCTTCCTCTAACCCCTCCAAGAAAATCAAACTAACCATAATTCCTCTTATACAACTATTTGTCAACATCTCTAGTGATGAAGATGTCACCACCACACCTTCTCCTACAACAACTTCTTCATATCCAACTCCTCCAAATGCTCCATCCAAAACTCCATCAAAAAATGATACCTCAACTAGTCATGATGACACACCTTCCTCCTTCCAATCAAAACTTCAAATTTCACCACCTTCCTTTAATGAACCAACTACTCCTCAACCCTTGAACCCTTTGCTTAACAACATCTCTGATGTTCTTCCTAGACCTTCAAACCCTCAACCACTTCAAAGTTATCCTTCTTTAGAAATCACTCTCTCACTATCACCTTTTGAAAACCTTGAACCACCATCTCCATCTCCACCACAACCTCAACCACCTATTATGGGTCATCCTCTTTTCCATAACTATCATGACTATCATGGGTCAACTTGCATTTGTTGTTCTTATAACCGAAACCTCTTCTTAACCTTAAGAGATGAGATGAACATCATGTTTGCTCATCTTGAGTATCTTCTCACTACCGCAATCACCTCTCATTTTCCACCACCACCTTGAAATGTTTTCAAAAACTCTCATAAATGTGTCACCTCAAATCTTTTACTCAAAAGCCATCCTCTATGAATCATGAATCATCTAGGACTTAATCTCTTGTAGTGTAATTTATTAATTTATGTTTTCTTGCTTATCTTAGCTCTATTTGCATGTTGTATGAGTTAACCACTTGTGTTTATTTTTGTATGAGTTTCTTACTTATGGAATGAAACTCCTTATGGGTGACTTAATCTAAAATTTCTATGTTTCAAGATATTTGTCTTGCACTTGTACTTCTAACTTTCTTTTGTAGCAAACAATTTTAGTAAGATCGATCCATTGGTGCCCCAAAATGAGGAGGAGCTCACATCAAGGGGGAGTCTTGATATCGTCGATTTCTTTTTCTTCTCAACAATTCGACAAACATTCTTTTTGGATTCGACAAAAAGGGGGAGAAATGGAATTAAACTCATTAGTAATTTATAAACTTCTATTTTTATACTAAATGAGTTTATATCTTTTCATCATCAAAAAAGGGGAGATTGTTAATACAAATAATGTCTAAAAACGTTATTTATATTTTTCGACCTCTTGATGTTTTGATAATAACAAAATGTAAAAACGTTTACGATAAAATTAAACGTTTATAAATTACTAATCTTAAAACTCTATTTATAAGATTAATCACTTAAGGTATGGATAAAAAAATCATTAAACATGATTAGTGATCAAGAAATTATTTTTCTTAAACCTTAGATTTCTACAAAAGTGTATTTACAAAAATATATACACAAATATTTATTCATAAAAGAAATGTTTTATTAAAACAATAAATTTAAAATCAGATCCCCCCCCCAAATGGAAGGTTCCAAAACAGATAACACCTTCCTCACTAAAAGACAAAAAGAGGAGCGTACTCTACGGGCGGCTCCCTTATAGGCCTGGCGGCCCCTTAACATATTAAGGAACGCCGGGACCGCCAGCAGAGTAATGACTACTTTTGTCCTCTATAGATACTGGGCCACCCCAACTGAAAAACACAACCTCTTGCCACGAATTTTCTCAGATCTACTTTTCTCTCTTCTTTCTTTCTTTCTAAAACACATATCTTGATCACTAACATATCTTGATCTTGTTTCAAGTGATTAATTCCTTCTTCATCCCTTCTTCTAATCAAGTGAAAGAAAAGAACAATCGTATTCATCTAGAAACGAATTGTTATCAAGTGATCTATTTCCTCCTCCTTAATATCACAAATCTTCATTATATTTTTTTTTTGTTGTGTAAATTGGATTGTGTGTAGATCTAATTATGTAAATTATGTTAATTGGATTGTGTGTCAATCCATGAGTGTATATCTTGTGAGTATATAAAGACTTAGTGAAGTCTTAGATATTTTATTATAGCCCATAACAACACGAACTTTTCATTTCGTGTCAATTATGTACTAAACTGAATTTTCTCCACACTGGTTAACATGCTAAACGCTTAATATGGGCATCCTAACACTATTCATCATCTTCTCAAATGTACCCATATGGTACGTGTACTAAATTTAGAATTTTTTTGCAAAACTTTTATAAAATATTTCGTACTTTTTAAAACGTAAAATTGTATAAAATACTTAAAAAAATTTGAATTTTTTTTTTTCTTTTTTTCGAAAGGAAAACGTTTAGGTTTTTTTTTTATATTTTAGATTTTACTTACACTTTAAAAAATGTTTTAACTTTTAAAATTTAAAAAAAATGTTTTATTTTTTCGAAGAAAACATAAAAAGGTTTTAATTTTTTTTCAAATTTTTTCTTAACTTAAAAAATAAGTCGTAAAACAAAAATTCGATTATTTAAAAAAAATTAAATTAAGATTTTAAAAAGTACAATTTTGTTTAAAAAAAGTTGTAAAAAAAAATTAATTTTTTTTTAACTAATAATAATGTAAAAAAAAAAAATTTTTTTTAAAATTAAAAGTACAAAAATGTAAATTTGTTTACAAAATAAAGTTCTAAGAAAAAAGTTCGATTTTTTTTTAATTTTGTAAAAAAAATTACTTTTTTCGAAATAATGAAAAAAAAATATTTAAAAAGTTAAAAAAAATTTTCCTAAAAAAGTAACCGGTTTTACAAGTAGCCGATAATAAATGTACCATATTGACACAAAATGTAAAGTTCATGTACCATATGGATAATAAATTTAGTACACGTACCATATGGGTATATTTGGAAAAGTACGTGGCTATTTAAAGCCAAAAACCCATTTGTGTAAATTGGATTGTGTGTCAATCCAAGAGTGTATATCTTATGAGTGTATAAAGACTTAGTGAAGTCTTAGATTGGTTCTAGCTAAGATTAGGACTCGACATCTAGCTTAGTGTCGGAAAAGAAAGTAAGCGACGTGTAAACGGTTTTCTCCGCCTAAAGGGAGCTTGTTGACATAGTGAAATCTCGAGTGGAGTAAGGCGAATAGGTGCTTCGTAGCAGAACCACTATAAATCTTGGCGTCTTGGTTTAATCGTTTCTTTCCTTATCTCTTTATATTGTTATTGTTTATTTAGTTCATTCCATTAGATAGTTTATTTGTGATTCATATTGTTGATTGATTGACATACAACTCGAATCAAACCATTTTATAAGCAAAGCCTTAAAAAGGCCAATTAACTGGTAAACTATTCAACCCCCCCTTCTAGTTTCCTACAAATGCTAACCACTCGGAACCCAATCATACTTGGGGATCCAATACTACAGATATTCCATCGTCTTCTTCTTTTGTCATGACAGGTTGTCCATATTGTTCTTTGGTATCTGGACTCCAGATGTTCAAAACATATGACAGGGAACCACTCTCATCTCATGAACTTTGTTAGTAAATTTTTGGGTACAGTTAGATTCGGAACGACCATATTACAAGGATTATGAGGTATGGTGACTATCAGCTGGGAAATGTTACTATCTCAAGATTATACTACGTCGAGGGACTTGGACATAACTTTTTTTATGTTGGTCAATTTTACAACACAGATCTTGAAGTCGTATTTTGGAAAAACACTTGCTTTATTCGTAATTTAGAAGGTGTTGATCTACTTTCAGGATCCTGAGATACAAATTTGTACACAATTTCTCTTGATGACATGTTTAAAACATCTACGATCTGTCTTCTATCCAAAGCGTCAAAGACTAAGAGCTGGTTATGGCACCGTCGGTTATCACATCTCAACTTCGGTACTCTTAACAAGCTAGCTAAAGACGGTCTTGCACGAGGCATTCCAAGACTTAAATTTCAAAAAGATCATCTGTGTTCAGCATGTGCATTAGGAAAAAGCAAGAAATCCTCCCATCAACCCAAAGCTGAAGACACTAATCAAGAGAAACTATATCTTTTGTATATGGATTTGTGTGGCCCAATGCGTGTGGCGAGTATTAACAGGAAAATGTATATCTTAGTGATTGTTGACGATTACTCAAGATTTACTTGGGTTAGATTTTTAAGGTCAAAAGATGAAGCTCCTGACGCCATCATTAAATGCATCAAAAATATTCAAGTTTGTTTGAATGCCATTGTCCGTAATGTTTGAACAGGTAATGGAACCGAATTTGTCAATCAGACACTTCGTGAATTTTATGAAAATGTTGGCATCTCGCATCAAACATCTGTTGCCCGCACTCCTCAGCAGAATGGCGTTGTTGAAAGGCGAAACCAGACTCTTATAGAAGCTGCTCGTACAATGTTAATATTTTCTAAAGCTCTATTATTTTTATGGGCTGAAGCAATCAATACAGCCTGTTACACCCAAAACTGTTCTTTAATCCGCCTTTGATACAACAAAACTCCACATGAGCTTATGCGAGATAAGAAACTGGATTTATCATTCTTTCATGTCTTTGGTGCACTCTGTTATCCTACCAATGACTATGACGACTTGGGTAAATTAGATGCAAAAGCTGACATTGGTATTTTTGTTGGTTACGCACCCGCAAAGAAAGCGTTCAGAATCTACAACAAAAGAACCCATAAAATTATAGAAATAATTCATGTGACATCCGATGAGCTGACAACTCTGGCTTTTGAATAATTCAGTTCAGGACCCGGGCTTCATTCTATGACTCCTGCAACATCCAGTTCAGGACTCGTTCCAAACCCTATTCCTTAACAACCTTGTATTTCACCACCAAGAGTTGATTGGGATTTCTTGTTTCAACCTATGTTCGACGAATACTTCACTCCTTCATCAATTGTTGTTTCTCTAGTTTAAGAAGCTGCTGCTCTGAGAGTTGTAGTTTTAGCCGATTATCCTGTGTCAACTTCCATTGACCAGGATGCTCCATCAACAAATATTCCATCAACACAAGAACAAGAACATTCTCTAAACATTTCTCAAGGTTTTGAAGAATCTCCAAAAACACCAATTTTTTGTGATGATCCACTTCATGAATCTCTTCATGAAGAATCAACTTCTCAAGAATCATCATCGAATGTGAGACAAACCCACACTCTATTTGAACATCTTGGTAAATGGACTACAGATCATCCTATAGCAAATGTGATCGAAGATCCTTCTCACTATGTCTCTGCGAGAAAGCAACTCTAAACTGACTCCATGTGGTGTTATTTTGATGCCTTCCTAACTTCTGTAGAACCAAAGAACTTCAAACAAGCAATGACCTAACCGTCATGGATCGATGCTATGCAAGAAGAAATCCATAAATTTCAAAGACTAGAAGTTTAGAAATTGGTGTCGTGTCCAGATAAAGTGTTATTGATCAAACTAAAATGGATTTATAAGGTCAAGACGGATGAATTTGGCGGGGTACTAAATAATAAGGCTAGACTAGTTGCTCAAGGATTCAGGCAAGAAGATGGAATCGATTTCGAGGAATCATTTGCACCAGTTGCTCGAATAGAGGCCATCTGTATCTTCGTAGCAAATGCTGCTCATAAGAATATGACGATCTACCAAATGGACGTCAAAATGGCTTTCTTAAATGGTGAGCTCAAAGAAGAGGTCTACGTTTCTCAACCAAAAGGATTTGTTGATCAACCCATCGCATGTGTACAAGCTGAAAAAGGCCCTCTACGGTCTCAAACAAGCACCACATGCATGGTACGACATATTGTCAAGCCTCTTAATCTCACAACATTTCTCTAAAGGTGCAGTTGATCCAACAGTCTTTACATGGAAAGTTGGGAACAACTTATTACTGGTATAAATTTATGTTGACAATATAATATTTGCATCCACTAAAACTGCCATGTGTAATGATTTTGTTAATCAGATGACCACTAAGTTTAAGATGCCAATGATGGGGCAGATGTCATTTTTTTTAGGATTACAAATTTCTCAAAGTCCCAGAGGCATCTTTATAAACCAATCTAAATATGCTTCTGAAATTGTTAAAAAATATGGTATGCTAACTAGTAATTCTGTAGACACACCTATGGCAGAAAAGAATAAAATGGATGAAGATCTACAGGGGAAACCAGTTGATGCTACACTTTACCGTGGCAAGATTGGATCCAACTGTGACATCCGTCAATTTTGAGGTCAGTAACCGAAAGCAAACGTATGAAAATTGACTCTCTTGATTATTTATGGAGTCACTTTTATGTGGTCGCATTACTTTTAGCTTTTAACGCTTGTCTCTGTGCAACTCATGCTTTACGTCGCTATTTATTTCTGAGCCTTTAAATTCTATTTTCTAATTTTATAGAATTTATTTTATTATTTTTTAGTCGGTTTAGTAAAAAAAATGTCGTTTTAATTATTCGCGAGTCGAGCTTTAGTTAATTATTCGTTTTAGCAATCGAGAAATCAACGATCCCATATTTTAGCTTCGAGAACTTATTTATTTTATTTTAGTACTTTCTTTCGACTTTTATTCGCGTTTGGCCGAAACTGCGTCAAAATCGTGTTTTTATAACTTATAATGCGTATGCTAAATAATTGGGCCAAGGACTAAATAATACAAGTTATTATAAATTTAACAAAAAAAATACAACCCAAGCCCACTCCCCTCCCTTGGCCGGTTGCAAGCCCAAGCAAACATCCTTTTTATTTTTTTTATGAGTTGATACACTCTTGATTTGCTTCCTTATATATATATCACTTCCTTTATAAAAAAACATAG
Organism: Tanacetum coccineum; assembly: GCA_026074375.1. NCBI lineage: Eukaryota > Viridiplantae > Streptophyta > Magnoliopsida > Asterales > Asteraceae > Tanacetum > Tanacetum coccineum. The sequence goes on from BQNB010007067.1 coordinate 52,158, forward strand.
TATTAATAGTCAAAACAAATATCCCGTCCCTCTCTTCTCTGTTTGTTCGACGAGCATGAAAACCCCAACACCACTACCATCAAATCTCCATCAAATCACTCCCTTTTTACTCCAAAACACTCATAAAATCATCCTTAATCATCTTCCATCACTAAAATTGATTATGCATGTGTTTTGGGGATTTATAAATTCTTGAAGATTTTGAGTCTTAGGGTTCTTATCAAATTGGGTGCAGTTAATTCATCAAGGGTTTGATTATAAGTGTTTTTAACAAGTTTGGTGAAACAAATCAAGATTTTGGGTTTTCTTTGGTCTTTGTGGTGTTCGGCCGAGTATCTAAACCCACAAGGGTTTGATATTGATTAATTTCCTTCTATTTGATTTGAGTTGTAAGTCCTTCTTTTTATATTTTGATTGTTGTTTGATAATATATATCTATGCATGTATTAGATTGTATGTTGAGAATCCATTTAAGTTCATGCATGTTGTGTTTTTGAGATATGGGATAGTTTAGGATGATTAGCATGATCGATAGGTTAGTTTGAGTATATTGGAAGTGTTGTTGATGTGAAATTTTGGCGAATTATAGGTGTTGTAAAACCCCTACTTAGATCAGAAAGTTTAGGCTCTTGTCGGCAAAATTGTGATATGGTAAACTGAGTTTTAATCTAGGATTATGATAGGTTATGTCCATAGCTTCGTGGCGTTAGTTTGCGCGTCCGATAACTCTTAAAAACGAGTTTTCTACGCTAGTAAAAGTTTAGAAACTTGTTATTCCAAATTCTGCATTAGGCGTTTTTTGCGCAAATTTTTTTGGGTCCCTTGCGTGCACCATAACCTTGCGTCATTTTAAAAGGCTTTATAGAGTTTCTTGACTCTAAAACTAAGTTCGACGAGTCTACTTTCCAACGAAAAAGGCCTCATCAATTTTCACTAAATAAAAGTTGGTCAAAAGATCTTTACAAGATGTGTTGACAAAACTACGTTTCTCGATCAGAATTTAGATTGCAAAGATGTAGTGAGAAAACATATCAAAACTTAATATTTTTCAACAAAATTTAATCTGTACATGTCCATAATGCGTGTGAGGTACTGTAATGTTTTCATAATTTTCTAGAAGGTTTAAAGGGGTCTGCTCATGCCAAACTTTGAAAGGTTCCAGCAGACCCTGTTTCGGACATGTTGATTTGTAGTATTTTTGAATAATGGTTAGACATACTAGGAATTTTTGGGCAAATTACAGTAGTCTATCAATAATATAGGTGGTTGTAAATGAGAGATGAGCATTGGTTGTGGTCGTTTAGTATTTCTTAAGCGTCGTCAAGCGACTAGGAAAACCGGTAAAATTTCATAAAAACGTAAGTGTGGAATTGGTAAGTTGCGTCTTGAGCATGGATTCTTCGACATAGGATTTATACATGTAGGAATATATATATATATATTATTCCATATCATTACAAGTTATGCATATTCTAATTATTATAACTTCCTAATACGCGGACCACTATTATTATAGGTCGCGGTTGAAATCATTGTTGTCGTTCTTCTTCCTTTGTTAACCTTCTCGATCGATACTCCTATCTACGGTGAGTTTCTCACACCCCCTTTTCTTACATGTTTTAAATGTTTTGGGGTGGAAAGCATGATGTCTCGTTTTTATACTATTACTTTAAAGTAATTAATCTTTTGAGCACATTTGAACTTGAACGTGTTGAACTTGGAACCTTGAACTTAATATGTATGTTGTTGTATGCTTGGAACCCGCCACTACTTTTAACTCCTTATCCCCCTCATCGTGATTGAGACGTTAGTACTTATGGATAGCGCTTTTAGGAGATTAGCCCCTCCTCACTCCTCGCACAAGGGTGCATAGTACTAAGTGTTTGTGCCATACTATACAACTAGAACTGAAATGGATGTTTGGAACAATTAGGCTGAATACGTTTAATTAGTGCCTTGCATAAACTCTATAGCATACATTTATATTGATTTATATTACGTTACTTAGGGTAACGAAAACTGTCTTTGGAAATTTGAACCAACTTGGATTAACGTCTTGTTTTGACAAATTGATATTGAATTGAGAACTATCTTTGGACATCTACTTATTTCTTTTAAACTACATTTTTGGTGTACATAATCTTGAGAGCTCACCAACTATTTCGATAGTTGATCGTTTTTATCATGCTTTTCACGTGACATTCCTAAGGTGAAAACTTAATGTAATTGCATTTGGACTTGTTTAAGAATGTCTACTTTCTTCAAAGTTACTTGTCTTTTGGGATACCATGTTCGGAAGAAAAATAACTTATGTTGACTTTTGTACCCCTTAAACTTGTATTTGGTATTGTTGTAATTCAGATAATTTTCTTTTATCTAAATCATGTATGGTGTTTTATCTATCATCTAGTGTGATGTTTATTAATATGTTACACCTCGCGTTTTCGCCTTGGTGGGGTGTGACAGATTGGTAATTAGAGCCTAAGGTTATAGAGAACGCCGGTTTTATTTTTAAAAATAAAAATCCGAACTATAACCAAAATGATTTTCTTTTTCTAAAAACACCGAACATGAAACGAGTCGACTAGTCTGAGTGGTTGCATCATTAGACCTAAATTAGACTTAACTTGATCAACTATGTCTAATTCAGGGAGTATCATGCAACACTAAGTATAGTCATTATTTTAAACAAGTTTAAAAACCGACTTTCAACTTTAGTCACTGAAAAGCATACTAGGAATTATGTGCACCGTACAATGCATGCTTTTAGATGTCCACTATTTGATTTTAGTACATCATGCTTATTTGGATTGATCCATTTATGTTCTGAGTTTGCTTTCACATCGGTTACTATCGTTATAGCGTCACACTGTCCCTAAGCACCTTGTCATCTAGGAAACCGTTAGAGTCACAATATGTCCCATAGATCGTCTTCACGTGCTAATGATTTTGCGATTGAATCACGATGTACACCTAAATACCTTTACCCTACATAAGAACTTGAGAATGCTCGTTGATAGATTCCGAGTAAGAACTCAAGGCGAGCAGCAGGTGAACTATGTGTGCACGACATGTAGAGACGTTCGTTCTTTCGCTATTAGAGCTGCGTTGACCTATATTTTGGTCACGTCTCCATTTTATTCCGTTATGCTATTAAGACAACTATATTAGCTTCTAATGTAAGCATTACTTGCTTATTCGCAAACACCGTGTTCAGTAATTCAAGATTTGTTTATGAGCGACCCCAAAGTTGAGTCATTTTTCAAAAACATTAAGCTTTTTACCAACTTCTAACTTAAGTTCATGACAGTTCTTGTTTGATGAGTTGTGAAATTAAGATTCAAGTTGCTATTTAGCTTAAGACCTTTGAAGAATTCACTCGAGGATGGGTGAGGCTTGGATGATTGGATGGGTACTCAAACGACATGGATACAATGCGACTATAGAGAGGTTATGGTTGAAAGCAGAAATGCAGGTGTCTTGTCCCTATCCTACCAAACCCCTTTCTGGATAAGTTGTGTAGATCAAGTGTCAAATTTTGATTGATACTATTATCATTATCTTTTGAAAAGATTTTGTAAAATGTTATCTGATTACTTAATTTTTGCTTATATAACAAACAAAATGGTAAAGTTTTTACAATGCTTAATTTAAATAATTATCTATTAATCAATTTTATTGGTAATCAATTTAATATATATATATATATATATATATATATATATATATAAAATTTGAAACCATGTTTATTTAATATTATTTAATTATGAGATAAAATACATATATTTCTTATATATCAAACTTGCTTGTCACCTAAATATGTATACCATTAAATTTTGGTTAAATACTAAACATGATTGATTTACATTGATATGGTACATCTATCTATGTTTGATTATTCATTTAAACATTTCGTTCAAAAGTGTTATATTCAATCTTAATTGAATTGAAGATTTCTAAACATGTTCATTCTTTAACTATATTTCTGTGAATATGTATAAACTATTTGAAGGTACGGTTTGACAAGTTTCTGATAAAGTGAATTTTTGTGTTAAATTGTAGAATTATTGCGGGAAGAAACACACGTAGCAGCACTGCCAACAACACCAACCCTCCAAACAAAATAGCAGATGAAGTAACTCGACAACTTAACGCCGCATTGCCAAACCTGTTAACTCAACTTGTTCAAGCCCTCAGATGAAACTGAGCAAATCAAAGAGAGGCCATGCCAAGCTGTAGTATCAAAACATTCAGGGCTTCTGGTGCCAAGGAATTTTTTGGCACAGAAGTTGCAGTTGGTTTACTAACCTAGTTTGAAAGTACTTAGTCTGTGCTCCATATCACTAAGTGCCCCGCAGAGAGCCAAGTTAAATTTGCTGCTAGTATGCTGCAAGGCCGCGCCCTAACTTGGTGGAATACCCTTGTCCAAACCCGAGGATGGGCCGCTGCTATAGCCCAACCTTGGGAAGATTTTAAAAAGTTGATGATGAAAGAATATTGTCCTGATGATGAAATTCAAAAGTTAGAATCAGAATTTTGGAACCACAAGATGGTTAGGTCAGATATTAATGGGTATACGGCTAGATTTCACGAGTTAGAAAGGTTGGTGCCACACATGGTTACCCCTGAGAGCTAACATGTCAATCGCTACATTCGGGGTTTAGCTCCTGAGATCAAGCCACATGTCACTTCATCTGAACCTGCTACAATCCAGGGTGCTGTGAGTATGGCCAACCGTTTGACCACCGATGGTATCATGGATGGACTTTTCAAGAAGAATGAAAATACTGGAAACAAAAGGAGGTCGAATGACCAGAATAGGAACCGAGGAAGGGATGATAGGAACAAGAGACAGAAAACTGGAAAGAACTTTGCTCTGACTACTTCGGAGCAAGGCTAAGGGCAATGTTAATATGCTGGTCAACATCCGAAGTGTGCAAAATGTAACTTCCATCATTCTGGTAACTGCCATGTCTGTCATCGATGTAACCAAGTGGGTCACTTTACCTGATACTGCACGGGTAGAGCTGCTGATGAAAGACCAAGACCAACTTGCTATGAGTGTGGAGATCCTAACCACTTTAGGAGGAATTGCCCAAGGATGAATCGAGCCACTACCTCAGGAGGAAACCGCCCAAATCCTGTGCTAGCAATCGAAGGAAACTCTAACCTTGGAAACAATAGGAACCGAGCACAAGGTAGAGCTTTTGGCATAGGTGTTGCTGAAGCCCCACAAGACCCGAACGTTGTAACGGGTACATTCTCTCTAAACGATCATTTCGATACAGTTTTGTTTGATTCTGGTGCTGATTATAGCTTTATATCTACCAACTTCTTACCATTGATTAACATGAAACCTAGTGTTATAAGCCTCGGTTATGAGATTGAAATAGCTAGCGGCGTTAAAGTAGAAACTAATAAGATTATTCGCGGTTGTAGACTTGAACTAGAAGGTCATACCTTTATCATCGATTTGATTCCCTTTGGATATGGTAATTTTGACGTGATCATAGGAATGGACTAGTTGGCAAAGCTAAGAGCTAAGATAGTTTGCTACAAGAAAATTGTTCAAATCCCGTTATCTAACGGGGATATTTTAGAAGTTCATAGAGAATGTTCCGAAGGAAACCTGAAATAGTTGAAGACCATGAAGGTGAACGAGCCGAAACTCGAAGACATTCCTATTGTACGTAAATTCCCTAGTTGTGTTTCCAGAAGATTTATCGGGTTTACCCCCATCTTGTGAAGTGGAGTTTCGCATAGATCTTATTCCTGGAGCTATGCCTGTTGCAAAATCACCTTATCGTTTAGCACCTACGGAAATGCAAGAACTGTCCAACCAACTTAAAGAACTCTAAGAAAAAGGTTTCTTATGACCTAGTTCCTCACCTTGGGAAGAACCGGTGTTGTTCGTGAAAAATAAGGATGGTTTGTTCTGTATGTGTATAGACTATCGAGAGTTGAACAAGCTAACTGTCAAAAACCGCTATCCTCTTCCTATGATCGATGACCTGTTTGACCAACTGCAAGGGTCACGGTATTTTTCAAAAATAGATATTCAATCTGGCTACCATCAGTTGAGAGTACGCGAAGAAGATATTCCCAAAACTACATTCAGGACAAGGTACAGACATTTTGAGTTCACGGTCATGCCCTTCGGACTGACTAACGCTCCTGCGGTATTCATGGACCTTATGAACCGCATATGTAGGTCGTATCTTGACAAGTTTGTCATTGTATTTATTGATGACATATTAATTTATTCAAAGTACAAGGAGGAGCATGAAGTTCACCTAAAATTGATATTAGAGTTGCTTGAAAAAGAGAAATTGTTCGGGAAATTTTCGAAGTGCGAATTTTGGCTACAAGAGGTTCATTTTCTTGGCCATGTAGTGAACAGTGAAGGTATACATGTGGATCCCAATAAAATTGAAGCAGTAAAGAATTGGAATCCCCCAAAGACCCTAACCGAGATTCGTTCATTCTTAGGATTGGCGGGATACTACAGGCGATTTATCATAAATTTCTCAAAGATTGCAAAGCCTCTCACCCTATTAACTCAAAAGGATAAGAAATTTGAGTGGGGTGATGAGCAAGAGAACGCCTTTCAGACATTGAAGAACATGTTGTGTGATGCTCCTATTCTGGAACTTCCTGAGGGCACCGATGATTTTGTAGTTTACTGTGACGCCTTAAATCAAGGTTTTGGTTGTGTTCTGATGCAGAGGAACAAGGTAATTGCATACGCATCTAGACAACTCAAAATCCATGAGAAGAATTACACCACTCATGATTTAGAGTTGGGCGCAGTAGTATTTGCACTCAAAACCTAGAGACATTATTTATATGGAACAATGAGCATTATATACACCGATCATAAGAGCCTTCAGCACATTTTTGATCAAAAAGAATTAAATATGCACCAAAGACGGTGGATAGAACTCTTTAGCGACTATGACTGTAAGATTTGCTACCACCTGGGTAAAGTGAATGTAGTTGCTGATGCGTTGAGCAGGAAAGAATGGTTGAAACCAAGACGAGCTCGAGCTATGAGCATGACGATTCACTCTAGCATTAAGGCTAGGATACTAGAAGCTCAGAGCCAAGCTTCCAAAGGCATTAACACTCTGACAGAAATGTTGAAAGGATTGGACAAACAGCTTGAGAGAAAAGAAGATGGTGGATTATATCTTGCTGAGCAAATTTGGGTGCCAGTCTATGGCAATTTGAGAACTTTGATAATGGATGAAGCTCATGCTACAAGGTACTCCATACATCCTGGAGCAGACAAGATGTACTATGATCTTCGAGGCTTATATTGGTGGCCCGTAATGAAGAAGGACATTGCTATGTATGTTAGTAAGTGTTTGACTTGCTCAAAAGTCAAAGCAGAACACCAGAAACCATCAGGATTACTCTAACAACCAGAGATTCCTGAATGGAAATGGGAGAACATAGAAATGGACTTCATAAACAAGTTACCAAGAACCAGTAGCGGACATGACTCGATATGGGTCATTATCGAACGACTGACTAAATCGGCATATTTCTTAGCTATCCGTGAAGACTACAAGATAGAGAGACTTGCAAGACTGTACGTCAATGAGATCGTAGCAAGGCACGGTGTGCCTGTGTCTATCATATCTGATCATGACAGTTATTTCACATCAAGATTTTGGCAATCACTACAGAAAGTATTAGGAATGCGACTGAATTTAAGTACAGCTTACCATCCCGAAACCGATGGCCAAAGTGATCGTACCATTCAAACACTAGAAGATATGCTTAGAGCTTATGCAATTGATTTTGGTGGCAACTGGGATACTCATCTACCGTTAGTAGAATTTTTGTACAGCAACAGCTACCACTCGAGTGTGAAATGTGCTCCTTTTGAAGCATTGTATGGAAGGAGGAGCCGAACTCCCGTAGCTTGGGTCGAAGTAGGAGAAAGCAAGCTATTTGGACTGGAGATTATCCAGGAGACTACTGATAATATTATGCAAATCAAAGAAAGGTTAAAAGCCGCACGAGATAGCCAGTAAAGCTATGCTGACAATCGTTGAAAGCCGTTAGAGTTTAGTGTCGGTGATAAAGTACTACTCAAGGTGTCGCTTAGGAAAGGCATGGTACGTTTCGGTAAGAGAAGCAAGCTTTCACCGAAATACGTAGGACCGTTCGAGATTGTCGAACGAGTCAGTCCAATAGCTTATCGGTTGCTCTTACCACAAGACCTTATAGGAATTTATGACACGTTTCACGTGTCAAACTTAAAGAAATGCCTGGCCGATGTAAATTTGCACGTACCGCTAGAAGAAGTCAAGATTGACGACAAACTACATTTTGTTGAAGAACCTATGGAAATCATGGACCGTGAGGTCAAGAAGCTGAAAAGGAGTCAGATTCCTATTTTAAAAGTTCGTTGGAATTCCCGACGAGGACCAAAATTTACTTGGGAACGAGAAGACGAGATGAAGCGCAAGTATCCGCAACTATTCGCGAGCTACGGCTTAGGACGAACAACTAAAATTTTGAGACGAAATTCCCTTTAACAGGGGAAAACTGTGACATCCGTCAATTTTGAGGTCAGTAACCGAAAGCAAACGTATGAAAATTGACTCTCTTGATTATTTATGGAGTCACTTTTATGTGGTCACATTACTTTTAGCTTTTAACGCTTGTCTCTGTGCAACTTGTGCTTCATTTCGCTATTTATTTCCGAGCCTTTAAATTCTATTTTCTAAATTTATAGAATTTATTTTATTATTTTTTAGTCGATTTAGTAAAAAAAAGTCGTTTTAATTATTCGCGAGTCGAGCTTTAGTTAATTATTCGTTTTAGCGATCGAGAAATCAACGATCCCATATTTTAGCTTCGAGAACTTATTTATTTTATTTTAGTACTTTCTTTCGACTTTTATTCGCGTTTGGCCGAAACAGCGTCAAAATTGTGTTTTTATAACTTATAATGCGTATGCTAAATAATTAGGCCAAAGACTAAATAATACAAGTTATTATAAATTTAACAAAAAAAATACAACCCAAGCTTACTCCCCTCCCTTGGCCGGTTGCAAGCCCAAGCAAAAATCCTTTTTATTTTTTTTTATGAGTCGATACACTCTAGATTTGCTTCCTTATATATATCACTTCCTTTATAAAAAAACATAGTATTAACAGTCAAAACAAAAATCTCGTCCCTCTCCTCTCTGTTTGTTCGACGAACAGGAAAACCCCAACACCACCACCATCAAATCTCCATCAAATCACTCCCTTTTAACTCCAAAACACTCATAAAATCATCCTTAATCATCTTCCATCACTAAAATTGATTATGCATGTGTTTTGGGGATTTATAAATTCTTAAAGATTTTGAGTCTTAGGGTTTTTATCAAATTGGGTGCAATTAATTCATCAAGGGTTTGATTACAAGTGTTTTTAACAAGTTTGGTGAAACAAATCAAGATTTTGGGTTTTCTTTGGTCTTTGTGGTGTTTGGCCGAGTATCAAAACCCACAAGGGTTTGATATTGATTAATTTCCTTCTATTTGATTTGAGTTGTAAGTCCTTTTTATATTTTTATTGTTGTTTGATTATATATATATCTATGCATGTATTAGATTGTATGTCGAGAATCCATTTAAGTTCATGCATGTTGTGTTTTTGAGATATGGGATAGTTTAGGATGATTAGCATGATCGATAGGTTAGTTTGAGTATATTGGAAGTGTTGTTGATGTGAAATTTTGGCGAATTATAGGTGTTGTAAAACCCCTACTTAGATCAGAAAGTTTAGGCTCTTGTCGACAAAATTGTGATATGGTAAACTGAGTTTTAATCTAGGATTATGATAGGTTATGTCCATAGCTTCGTGGCGTTAGTTCGCGCGTCCGATAACTCTTAAAAACGAGTTTTCTACGCTAGTTAAAAGTTTGGAAACTTGTTATGTCAAATTCTGCATTAGGCGTTTTTGCGCAGAATTTTGGGTCCACTTGCGTGCACCATAACTTGGTCATTTTAAAAGCTTTTATAGAGTTTCTTGACTCTAAAACTAATTTCGACGAGTCTACTTTCCAACGAAAAATGCCTCATCAATTTTCACTAAATAAAAGTTGGTCAAAAGATCTTTACAAGATGTGTTGACAAAACTACGTTTCTCGATCAGAATTTAGATTGCAAAGATGTAGTGAGTCAGACATACAAAACTTAATGTATTTCAACAAATTTACTCTGTAGCATTTCCATAATATGTGTGAGATACTGTAATTTTTTCATAATTTTCTGAAAGGTTTACAGGGGTCTGCTCATGCCAAACTTTGGCAAGGTTCTAGCAGACCTTGTTTCGGACATGTTGCTTTGTAGTATTTTTGAAAAATGGTTAGACATACTAGGAATTTTTGGAAAATTAAACAGTAGACATCAATAACAATATTAGGTGATTGAAATGAGATGATGGAGCATTGAGTTTGTGGCCTTATTAAATCTTAAGCCGTCAGAGCGACTAGGAAACCGATAAAATTTTCTTAAAACGGAAGTGTGGGTATTGGAAAATCTTTGCGTTCTTGAGCATGGTTCTTCGAACATAGGATATTATACATGAAAATATAGAAATAGTATTCCATATCATTGCAAGTTATACATATTCTAATTATTATAACTTCCTAATACGCGGAACCACATATTATTAATATGTTCGCGGTTGAAATCATGTTTGTCCGTTCATCCACCTTTTGTTTAACCTTCTCGATCGATACTCAAAACCTTACATGAGTTTTCTAGCAACCCCTTTTTCTTACATGTTTTAAATGTTTTGGGGTGGAAATCATAATGTGTCATTTTTATACTATTACTTTAAAGTAATTAATCTTTTAAGCACATTTGAACTTGAACGTGTTGAACTTTGAACCTTGAACTTAATATGTATGTTGTTGTATGCTTGGAACCCGCCACTACTATTAACTCATTATCCCTCTCATCGTGATTAAGATGTTAGTACTTATGGTTAGTGCTATTAGGAGATTATCCCCTCCTCACTCCTCGCATATGGGTGCATAGTACTAAGTGTTTGTGCCACACTATACAACTGGAACTGAAATGGATGTTTGGAACGGTTAGGCTGAATACGTTTAAGTAGTGCCTCGCATAAACTCTATAGCATACATTTATATTGATTTATATTACATTACTTAGGGTAACGAAAACTGTCTTTGGAAATTTGAACCAGCTTGGATTAACGTCTTGTTTTGACAAATTGATATTGAATTGAGAACTATGTTTGGACATCTACTCATTTCTTTTAAACTACATTTTTGGTGTACATAATCTTGAGAGCTCACCAACTATTTCGATAGTTGACCGTTTTTATCATGCTTTTCAGGTGACATTCTTAAGGTGGAAACTTAATGTAATTAAATTTGGACTTGTTCAATAATGTATACTTTCTTCCAAGTTATTGTCTTTTAGGAAGAAAAATAAATGCTGACTTTTGTACCCCTTAAACTTGTATTTGGTATTGTTGTAATTCGGATAACTTTCTTTTATCTAAATCATGTATGGTGTTTTATCTATCATCTTGTGTAATGTTTATTAATATGTTATACCTCGCGTTTTCGCCTTGGTAGGGTGTGACACCCTCGTGTATCTGACATGTAATAGACCTGACCTTATTCATGTTGTCTGCTTATGTGCCCAGTATCAAGAAAATCCTACCGAAAAGCACTTAAATGCGGTTAATGGGGTCTTTTGATACCTAAAGGGAACCATTAACACGGGTCTCTGGTACTCGAAGGATACCGGTATGTCTCTAACAGCATATGCAGATGCAGATCATGCGGGGTGTCAGGACACTAGACGCAGTACATCAGGAAGCGCTCAATTCTTAGGTGATAAACTTGTTAGCTGGTCTTCCAAGAAGCAAAAAAGCACTGCGATATCGAGTACAAAGGCAGTATATATTGCCTTATCCGGGTGTTGTGCTCACATCCTATGGATGCGTTCACAGCTAACAGATTATGGTTTTTAATTCAATAAGATTTCTCTGTACTGCGACAACAAAAGTGTGATTGCTCTATGCTGCAACAACGTACAACACTCAAGAGCCAAGCACATTTATGTACGATACCATTTTATAAAGGAGCAGGTGGAGAATGGAATAGTGGAACTCTACTTTGTTTAGACGGAATATCAATTGGCTAACATCTTTACAAAACCCTTGCCAAGAGAAAGAGGAACTCTAGGTATGAGAAGTATGTCTCCGAAAACGTTAAAACATCTGACAGAGGAAGAGGACGAGTAAAGGTTGTTACTCACGGTATATCCTGTATCATATGTACATAAGAAAACATAAAAACTCAAAAATATTTTTATTTTATATAAATTTTTCAAAAAAAAAAGAAAATTAAAAATTAAAAAAAATCAAAATAATATAAAAATATGTATCTCTGGCATGTCTTCTCAAAATCGATAACATTTACGGCCTTAGAAATGTCATTTAACAATGATACAAGGCTGTAAATGAAGTTCGAGCATAAGTTCAAAAGTTTTTAAAACATGCCAAAATGGCTTGCTATTATTTCCGATAGCAACCCAGTCATCATCTTCAAGGAAAGTATTTCAAAAAGAAAACTTGACCTCTCAACGGGAATTTATTCTCAGGCATGGTCTACTTTATGACCATGCAATGGCTTGGGATTACTTTGAATCACAACTCGTGCTTCCTATATACAATAAGTGTACGTGTCAGTGCATTTATTTGTCAAAATAAGAGAAATCGTATATTTATTGGTAAAAGTTGTCTTCACAATGAATTAGTATTTTCAGTAATCACAAAGAGATTTTTAAAGACAATTTGACCACTCAAACAATGACAACAACTCTTTAAATAGAAAACGGATCATTATTTGAGGGGGAGAAAGCGTCATCAAATAAATCTTTTAAAACGGTCTTTCAAAATAAGTCACAGAATAAACGGATAACGTTTTTGATAATGACGGATAACAATTTAAAGGGGGAGTTAATTTATATTAGCTACAAGGGCTTTAGATGTTATTTTTTAAAACTTTATGAACTTATGTGCAATTTGAGACTTAGTGAATTTAGGCTTTAAACTACATTCGATCCATATTGCCAACACTTCATAGTATTAAAAGACTTAAGAATGTTTGGAAATAATCACATAGTTTTAAAAGCCTTGAAGTTGATTCTCACGAGATACTTTTAAGCCTAGTAATTCTTCGAACACGGCCTCAAGTATAGGTGCATACAAGGTTTTGCTGATTTTGAGGTATCGAAACCAGCAAGGGGGAAGGAGTAGATACACTAGAACGTACAACAAGTACATGTGATAGAGTCCATAGCCTTCTTTGATTTTAGGCGATTCCGGGAAGACGAATGTCATAACCGCAGAGAAAATCAATGTTTTAACTTGTTAATTTTAGGTAAACTATTTCATCCACATGGGGGAAGATATATCTTGTTATTTTTAGTATGCATCATTTGAGATACCAGGGGGAAGTATTGTAAGAATATTTATTCTAAACATATTGGTGTCGCTATGGCCCATTCATTATGGGCCTGGGTATAAATAGTATTCGTGGGTCGGGTTCATGACCCAAGGTTGGACTATACGTCATCATATTGTAAGAAGATTTATTCTAAACATGAGAAGATTGGTTATTGATTCAAGAAATGCTTCCTCAAACGGTTAATCACTAAGCTTATTTAAAAAAAAGGAGTAGAAATATTTGATAAAAAGAGGTACATATAGGTATGATAAGTATGATGATTCCTTCAGTTAGTCAGTATCCGACAGGAATAATTGTGACATCCGGGACTTAGTTGACTTAAGTGTTGCAATTTATATCATCACCATCGTGTAGGGACAAATGCGAACATCCGGGACTTAATTGACTTTGGTGTTACGGTTTCGAATTAATTGTGTACTTCAGATATCTGGGCTTTATACATTAAGACTACTTGGTGCGGCTTGCAAGAAAGTTTTGAATCTACTCAAGAAAGGATTGTTGATTTAGGGGGAAGTTATGACAACTTCTTAAGAGAGACTAAGGGGAAGACCTACGACTGCTATAAAGAACCATATGATTCAATCATATGATGTTCTCATCATTCAGGTCAAACCTCGTACATAATAATCTTGTGAATATATAAATGTGTAGTGTAGACTTAAACATAGGCTCATATAGTGTTTGAGTACGAATTTTCAAGAATTTCTTAGTAAATTCAAAAAATTAAATTAATGTACTCAAACGACATATAATTCCCTCAAACATTGAGGGGGAGTATTAAAAATGTTTCTAATACGGCTTGCTAATAATCAGAACATTTTTCTCCCCGAATGCATATATATTTTAAATCAATTAACATCTAAAATATTAAAAGATTTAACATTTTTGATAAGGGGAGAAAATACGATTAAAATATATGGCTAATAATGTGATTTTTTAGATCTCAAGTGTACGCTAACCCATATATGTGCTAAACTCTTTTGATTAATCGACGTACATATAAAGGGGGAGCAAATGGTTACGTGATTGGCTGAAATGTGGAAGTACCAAAGACCGACCATTTAAATTACTGTATTGGAGTTATAAGGTGGTTAAGTTTAAGTATCCATTCCCATGATCCAGCCAAAACCAGAGGGATCTACCCAGGGATATTCCACTAGATAGTGTAGAAGTCCTTAGGTATGAAAAAAGGAGTAAAGTAAGATTAAAGGAAAAGTACCGACTGAGAAGGAGCTAGTACTGGAACAAACCCAACAAGGTACTAGTTATGAAGTCTTGGTAAGCGCTGAAGGGGTTAAAGAATTAAAAAGAAAAGTTAAGATAAAGGGTGAAAAGAAAGAAGCCCTCTTTACACTTAGGTAGAAACCGGGTCAATACATCTGCTGTCAAGAATCATAAAGATGATTGCTGACATTGAAGACTGACATCATAGACCCATTGATGCAATACACAACCCTCCCTAGCCACTCAAAATATCTCAAAAGATTTATGTTTCATTTCTCACGGAGATTACACGCATTTCTATCAACTTTCTCACTCCGAGTTAGTTGGTAATGAAAAGTTGGCAGTCCACTCCAGCCTTCGATTACTAAAACCAAATATGCACTATTGAGTCTAGAGCCAAAAGAGATCATCCATAAATCTTATTAGGACACTTATCCAAACTATGCTTGCTAATTTACACAATGTGAAAAACAAGAAATATATATAAAGAGTCTTATGCATTATCTTTGTGATTTTGCCAGAACATCTGAGTGATACTTAAGTATTCACAGTGAAGATGGAAATCCTGCTTGAGCCAACATCAAACAAGCTATTGGTAGGTGACTTGTGAGATCCTATACGAATCAAACTTGTGATACTGGATATTGATTCGGTCCAGCTTATGAATTGAAGAATGAATTTGAAAAAGATAAAACTGTTGGTGTGTCATAAAAACCGTTTGCATTTTGACACACCGACTAATTTTCTAAATCGATTTTCAATCTTATGTCCATAGGAAGCCTCACAAGGGTATCTGGATATAGGAAAACTGAACACGGATTGACGGCTTAATCGGGAAGATAGTAACTTACCGGTTCACTCTTACCGTGTTGTTTGCTTTGAGACGCTTCGGTAATGAGAACGGCTAGTGCAACTGCGAAACCCTGTCAAGGAGATTCTTCGGAATTCTACTTGATCACAGGCAGTATTTTTACTAATTAACGGGGAACCATGGTTTTTACAACCATATTCTACGAAGTGACAAAGCCACTTTCGTCCATATATGTTGTTTATCACTAACCCATTTATGCAGATTTCCTGACGGTGGTAGCAGTTTCCCGATGACAAGTCGAACCAATACCACATGCTCATACTTGTCCGATATATATAAATACATCATGAAAGCTCAAGTACATGTTTCAAGACTTTCGCTACTCTGATACCGTACGTCTTTCTTGAAGCGACGAAGTATTAAGATGATATCGTATGTCCTCCATAAAGTGACGAAGTGCTAAAGTTAAAGAATATCAAGAAAGATGGTTACACACGCTTTCAACATCAAGAACAGTATGAGCATGTTGGTTCAGAAGTCACAAGATCACAAGATGATGATAAGAGATTATGCTTGGTTAATGATCTTAAAGAAGTTCAAGATTCACATACAAGTTAAGCCTAGTAGAACAAGCTCAAGCCTAAAGTCCATGATCACTACATCAATTCACAAGTTAAAGATTGAAGTTAAAGACTACGATCTCAAGACTAAAGTCAAAGCATAGTATGCTAGGTTTAAGTTTTTATAAATTGGAGTGACCTCCCTTAGGGGGAGATTGTTAAGAATACGAAAAGTATTGGTTACTTCCAATATAGCTAGTCGTAGCTCGTAGAGTAATCATATATAAAGTTAGTAAATTAACCGGGCCAAAGGCTCATGGAAAGCCCATGACTAAACCTATGGCCGGCTATAGCTAGGAGTATTTATACCCTCTCTACACATAGAGAGGGTGTTGGTTGTTCATTTTCTCACATAGTTAATCTAATATTCTTTCTTTGTTTCTCTCTCTAAGTGTTCATCCAACCACCTCTTTCTCTCTCTAAAACCCTAAACGAATCCATCCTTTATATGTGTTAAGATATTCTACATAGGATTAAATCTTTAAGTGGAAAAGATAGTGTGGAAAATGTAAAGAAAGACATTGATGAGATTGAAACAATCAACATTGAGCTGGAGCATAGTGTGGCAAATTTACTTTCGGAAAAAGAAAATTGGAGAAAAGAACGAGAGCATTTGAAATTAATTTACAAAGACCAATTTGACTCAATTAGAAAGACACGTGTTCAATCAAAAGAACATTGTGACTCTTTAATTGCTCAAATTAATGCAAAGTCTGTTAAAAATTCAGATTTAAATACTCAACTTCAAGAAAAGGTTTTTGCTATTGCAGCATTGAAAAATAAATTAAGGAAACTTAAAGAGAAAAATGTTATCGATACTGCTGTTTCAAAATCTAATGCCACTATTGCTCTAGGAATGTTCAAGCTTGACATAGACCCTATTTCTCATAGGCTTATGAACAATAGGGATGCTCATGAAATTTACATTGAGAAGACTATAGAAAATACTCACACTCTTCGTGGTGTTGTGGAACGCGCTAGAACACAGAATCTTAGTAAACCTCTATTAGAATTTGCTTGCATGTTTACAAAACACGTTCAGGAATTGTTAGTCTATGTCTCTCATACATGCCTTAATTCACCAAAACCTAGTGAGAAGTTAGTTGCTGTCACACCGATGAACAAGGACAAAAGAGTTAGATTTGCTGAAACTGTCACATCTTCAAGCAATATTACCAAGCAGACTGATTCTCTTAAAACCAAAGATTCTAACAAGCCTTTGTTGACATCTACAGGTTTAAAACCTACTACTAGTGTGTAACATTCCGTATTTTCAGGTCATTGTCGACGTCATCTATTTTATGAGTTATTTTTTTTCTTCTCGTACGCGTTCGCTTTTAATATTAAGTATCAGGTTAAATCGCGTAAACTAAAAATCAACGATTAATGTAAACGGACACCAAACGAATTAAAGTATTCGTCAAGCAAGTCATATACTACTTTTAGGAAAGTAGTAATCAACTTTTTATATTTTATTTTTGTCGGTTACGTAAAACGTTTACGTTTCGCAATAAAACGTGTTTAGGCGAACCCGAAAATCACAAATCACTAAATATGCCCTAAATAACCCTAGATATTTTTTTAGATATTTGTTAGATATTTATCAAAAATATCTTTTAGATATTTTCCTTTAACTTAACCCTAGTTAACTTAACTAGAGTTCCTTAACCTTAGTTAAGCCCTATATAAAGCCTAAACTAGAAAACATAAATCATAACATATATTTCTTAACAAATTTTTCACACATTTCTCTCATTTCTCTCATCATATATCACGGCTCAAAACCATCTCCATAACACATCCATACTTTGATTTTCTAGATCAAATACAAGTGTTCTTACATCTATTCTAAGGTGTTCTAAGAAAGATCGGAGGGTTGATTTCTCGTTTCGAAGATTTAAGAAAGTTTGTGCAAGATTCGGGTTTCAAAGGATTAAGGGTTTTTCTAGTGTTATAATCTCGGGTTTGATATCCAAAACAAGGGTTTAGATCATTTGTTCTTCATCATTCATCCTTCCTAAGGTTATCTAAATACCTTTATACTTTTCATTTCATGATTTTATGTGTTTACATGTTCTTTATAGCTAAATCACCATTTAGAACCTTTGAATATGTAAAAAGAGTTTTTACCTATGGTTATGAAATTATACACTTTTTCTTATGTCATGTTGTTGTATATATCATGGAATAATGGATCTATAAGTATGTTAACATGTTGTTTAAGTATAAACATGATTATGTATAAATTAGGGTTTTTAAAGTGTTTAAAGAAAGTATACTCTTGGATAATAAAGGGCTGTTTAAATTCGACACTTATACAGTAGGTTTTGACTTTTTATAAAAATAATACGCCTCATGACGATTCCAAAATGATAAGAAACTTGAAAAACCGATTTATAACGAAAAAGATACGATAAAAATACGATTTACGTTAATACCGGGTTTATAAAACTATTTTTATAAAAATTACTATTCATTACAGAAAGTTATATTTTTAAAACATCAAATATATGATATAACTTTTAAATACGAGATCGTACTCGAAAGAATCGCTAAAAACGGAACTATAACGAATAAAATACGACATTTACGAGTTTTACGCTAATTAAAACGTAAAAACGGGTTTATAGCTGTTGTGAACAGTAAAATTACTATTCACAACAGAAAGTTGAAAATTTTAATATCTAATATTTTGATCACTCGTCTTTGTACGAAAGCGTGGGCATAAGAAACGTCAAATTAGGGCTTAAAACGCAAAAGTTATGTTATATTTACTAAAACGATAATTATAAACGTTTTTACTTAATCAACCCAATTTTTCCAAAACAATTAGATGGTGATTGAGCTATATAGACCTATATGTGGTATTAGTTATCAAGTGCTATATTACTAGGGAATTTCATAATGAGGCCTCTTCGGATGTCGTATTGACGAACTGTTGGATTTACGATTTAAAGTATCCTAGCTCCTCGTACGTCATGTCATGACCTCTTAATTATGATAGCCCGAACGATAGTATGATGATAACTATATAGGATTGTACATGGTAGTTATTAGACGACGTACTTGAGTACTGATACGACCCATATTTACTTAGGTTGCTTTCGGATATTTCCGTGATACGTTTTCTGCCATTTACCTGATTATTTCATCACTTCACTCCTAAGGTGAGTTCATAGCCCCCATTTCTATCTCCTTGTTTTATAAACTCTACGGGGTGGAATTACATGCTTGTTTTACTACGGACACAAGTGTTTTGTTTTAAACTGTATGCTATCCAGATTATTACCTGCATATTATTGCATAAGTTACCACAGTGCCATCTAAGTCCCTACCATATCATGAACCGTCAATTACCACTATTGTGAGCGCTAGTGTTGTGGATAGATCTATCGGGACTAACAATCCCCACCTTGAATTTCTGGTCACAAGTTGACCATGGTGCATTTAACATTGAGAATAACTTGTAGGTTGTTTTGGCAGACACCCTACCCACTTGGGGCAAAAACAGTTAAGGCTTCGGGGTCATGAGCTTAGTGCAATAATACATGTTTTTGGACTTCGGAATATGTACTTAGTCCTCCATTACTTAAATCTTGTGGTCCACACTTTTACTTATAAACCTATGAATTCACTCAACCTTTGTGTTGACCTTTAGCATGTTTAATTTCAGGTCCTCAGATATAAGCTTGGATGGGAGCCGTGATGGATATCGATGAAAACGGATTCT
Organism: Tanacetum coccineum; assembly: GCA_026074375.1. Classification (NCBI taxonomy): domain Eukaryota; kingdom Viridiplantae; phylum Streptophyta; class Magnoliopsida; order Asterales; family Asteraceae; genus Tanacetum; species Tanacetum coccineum. Next base: position 72,058 of record BQNB010007067.1, read on the forward strand.
GTGTTTTAATTAAATTCGATGCAACTTTATCTATAAAAACTTATGTCGTCTTTTGGGATTATTAAGCTTTTGTTTAAAGAACTTATGTAGTATGTCTTTTCTTTTCAAAACTTATGGGACCTAATGTATAAACTCTGATTTTGCTATAATGCATCGAATGTTCTTGTTTAAAACGCCATTTTTAGGTCGTTTCCTATATCTTGATTGTTGTACTTTGACGTAGCACCCCAATGTTACCATTCCGCTGCATATCAGATTTTGGGGGTGTTACAGATTGGTACCAGAGCCAAGGTTATAGGGAACTGGGTCATTTTTCAAAACCTAGTCTATAACCACAAATTTTAAAGATTTTCCTTACTTTCATTTTTCAAATTACAGAATCCTTCATCGCTGATCCGATATCCGCGCGCGCATCCCTGATCCGTACTTGCTCTTTTGATTATCATTATAGTATTATATAATTTATATATATTACTTAGTTTAGATCCGATCTCTTATGCCTATCTTCTAGCGTATTACTACTCATTCGTATCGGTCAAGTATATAAATATTGACCATTCCGATTAATTCATGATCAAAACTCTTATTTTCTCGGTTAGTATCATATACCTCAACTCAGTATACTTTTACAAATTCTTAACGAATTTTGTACTCCTATTATTGACAGAATCATGCCTCCCAGAAGACGGTTGAAAAAGGTATCCGTTAAGAGGTTGGTGGAAAGACGTGTGGCTAAAGCTATTGAAGAATACGAAAAGTCTAGGGCTAACCTAGATGGTGCTGGAAGTTCAGGAGGAAACAATGGAAATGCTGGAAGAACTGTGAATGTGCAGGGCTGTTCGCACAAGACTTTTCTGAATGGAAAGCCTCATTCCTTTAAAGGAACAGAGGGTGTTGTTGGATTAAGGCGTTGGATTGAGAAAGTGGAGCAAGTGTTTGAAACTGGCAAGTGTGCCGAAGAAGACAAGGTTATGTTTGCTGCTAGTACCTTCGAGGGTCGTGCGTTAACATGGTGGAATGGGAACGTGCATACTCTAGGGCTCGTCAATGCTAACCGTATTCCATGGACTGAATTCAAGATGATGATGACTACGGAATACTGCCCAGCAATTGAAATCCAAAAGATGGAACAAGAGCTCTGGACTCTGACTCTGAAAGGAGATGACATCGAGGCATACAACAACCGTTTCCATGAGCTGGCTTTGATGTGTCCTGAATTGGTGCCCACTGAAAGGAAGAAGATTGAGAAGTATGTTCGTGGGTTTCCTGAAAGAATCAAGGGAAACATCACTTCTTCAAAGCCTGCAACTTTGCATGATGCCATCAACATGGCCCGTGAACTGGTCGAGCAATCAGTTCAGGGTAGGGCTACTAGAATTGGTGAAAGCAATAAGAGGAAATGGGAAGATCATCAAAGAAACCCCAACAACAACAACAACAACAACAACAACAACAACAACAACAACAACAACCGCAACCGAAACAATAACTATCACCAACAACAAAATAGGAGGCAGGAAACTGCTAGGGCCTATACTGCAGCCCCAGTCGAGGGTAAGGGTTATGTTAGGAATCTACCAAGGTGCATCCATTGCAACTCTCACCACAATGGACAATGTCCTCCAAAGTGTCGAAAGTGCCAAAGAACTGGTCATCAGGAGAAAGATTGCAGAGTTAGGGTTCCAGGTGCAGGAGTTACCCCCCTTCAGGATGTGACTTGTTATGGATGCGGTGAAAAAGGACATTACAAGGACAAGTGTCCAAAATATGGAACCAGCAGAATGAGGGAGCTCGTGCGAGAGGTTACGTGGTGGTTGAAATCCTGCCAGCAAATCCGAATGTGGTCACGGGTACGTTTCTTCTTAATGATCACTATGTTTGTATCCTCTTTGATTCTGGTGTTGAGAAGAGTTTTGTATCTTCTGCGTTTATACCTTTTATTGATATTGGCCCCAACCGCTATAAATATAGTTATGAAAGTATGAGGTTAGCAGATAGAACTGTTGGTTTAGTACCACGTCTGTTTTACGTAGTTGCACTTGTCTTGTTAATCCGTGTTCAAAATGACATGTTCAACCCGGCTAGGTAGTTTTGACGTCATTATTAGCATGGACTGGTTGTCATACCACCGAGCTGTCATAGATTGTTATGAAAAGATTGTCCGTATTCCTCTCCCGAATGGCGAGATTCTTGAAGTACAAGGCGAGAGGCCGAAGAAGGATCCTGGATCACTTGCGTGTATCAAGACTGATGAAAAGAAGCTTGATGACATTCAGGTTGTCCTAGACTTCCAACAAGGACTAGTTTTGCCATTTTTGAAACATAGTCGGCTATAACTCTTTTTAATAACACATTTCGCTCACTCACTTATTCAAAATTCCAAAACTTGAAAATCAAAACTTGCTTCATTTTTGCTTCATTTAATTTTGAAAATCAAAACTTGTTTTTAAGGCAAAAAGGTACACATTTACTCTTTCCTAATACATTTCTCATCATCTTGGTAAAACGAATTAGCTTAAATCTCCTTTTTTCACTCTTAATCAAGTGAAAACGAATTAGGGTTCGTAAGTAAAAAGTTAAGGTTAATGTCTAATTGATTGAGGGATTTTGATCAATAGGGTGCGTCTTAGATGCGTGTGAAATAGGTTTGAATATATCTTAATTATTTGAGAGATATGATGATTTTTGTTAGATGAATAAAGCAAAACATGTGTTCTAGGGTGGAACAGTTGTGGGTGTGTGTTAAGTAGTGTTGTATGAGTGTCCTTGTGCTATTAGAACATGCTTGTGCCTTCTAAATGCTTTTTTACTTGGAAAACTTTGAATTTAGGGTGATAGTATAATAAGAATGGCAATAAGTTTGCTCATAAGGCGTCCAATGTGTTTGCAAACTGTAATAGACCCCTTTGTGTTTATTATATGACCTATAAAAGGTTCTTAGCATGTTTTCCATGAGTTTCTCTCCTATGTGTGCTCGAATTTTAGTTGTTAAGCCTAAAATGTTATTGTAACTTTGTGTAATTGTTTCTGTGATGTCGTGATTGTATTTTTTGTTGATTGTTAGATGTACTTATAGGTTTTTAATTGGTAAAACCCGAGTTAAGTATTTTTGAATGAAGCAAAATATGTTTAGGTTTGAATGAAACATGTTTCCGAGCGAAACATGTTTTCAGTTATTCCAAGCGAAACATGTAAGTCTTATTCCAAGCGAAACATGTTTCATTCATTTCAAGCAAAACATGGTTCCCTCATTCCAAGTGAAACATGTAAGACAGTTTAAAGTGAAACATGACACAGGTATATATTTTAAGCGAAATATGACAAATTACGAAAAGAAACTCTGCCCAAATTTTTTAAAATTTATGTAATACTTTTTTATAGTGTCATGTTTCATAATGTGCTATGCTTGAATGTTCATTACTTGCTCTCTGATTGAATGTGTGTCCTAAGCTCCCTTGGAAATATCTTATTGATTTTTTAAAGTTGACTTTGACTATTGACCTTAGTTGACTTATTCTTAAAGTGTAGTGATTATGTCACGTTTACATGAAACCTAATCATAGATCAATCATATCATCAAAGGATAACCAAGTGAATCAGTAAAATATATCTGTTGTGTATATAATCTGTATTGGTTAATTCTTAAGCAGAATCGTAAATCCTCAAGAAACACAACAAGTTGCTGCTCGTGATGAAAAATGGGTTCCATTCACTAAGAGAGTTAAGATTAGCTCTACCAATGTCAGACTGGAAACCACAGTGCCACAGAAGGAAGAGACATTTCAAGTGGTCATTGATCTTATCAAGAACTCCAAGTGCTTCAAGGCGTTCACCATATCTGCAGATGTCCTAGAAATCTTTATGCAGCAGTTCTGGTACTCTATCAAGAAGGTTCAAGGCACAGATTCTTATGAATTCCTCTTAGCCAACAAGAAGTGTGTGGTCAATGTTGATGTCTTTAGGACGATTCTTGATATTTGTCCAAGAGTTGAAGGTGTAAACTTCACTGATGTGCCAGATGATGATACTATACTTGCTTTTCTCATTAAGCTTGGATACAAAGGTCCACTATACAAGCACACCAACATGTTTGTGGATCATATGCATCAACCATGGAGAACTCTGGCAGCAATAATCAACAAGTGTCTCTCTGGAAAGACAGCAAGCAATGACAAACTATGTAAATCCAAAATTGAAATACTGTGGGGCATGTTCTACAGAGAGAATGTTGACTATCCTGAGTTGATTTGGGAAGATCTTGCTTTTCAGATTGATCACAGGAAGGAGAAGAGATCAAGACGTGAAAATATACCATTTCCCCGATTCACCAAGGTCATCATCGGTTACTTCCTCAAGCAACACAACTCTCTCTCAAACCTCAAGTATCAACACTATCATACAATCAAAGATGATGGTATTGTATGTAGATTAAAGTTTATCAGAATTGGTGAGGATTATCAGGAATATGGATTCCCTATTCCTGATGTATTGTTGTCAGAAGTAATCAAACAAGTAGAATCCTGCAGATGTCACAATTACTTCACAAGTCAAATTCCTCCCAAGAAGAGAAGAGGCAAAGGGTCACAAGGGAAGAAGACTGTAGATACTCATGTGGCAGATGTCATTGTGTCTGAAGAGTCTGACCCAGAACCTGCCAGAAAGAAAACTTCTAGTAAAAGAAGAGTCAAGAAGAAAGTCACACTGTCTGCTGATGACAACATTATTTCTGATGATCCTGAAGCTACTTTGGAGTTAGATAAGTCAATCAGCAAAACAAAAGCTGAAGAAGCAGAAGCAGCAAGGCAAGCCCATGTTACTCATGCAAGGATTGTGACTAAATCCGTCCCCGAGCCTACTAGAAGAAGAAAATCAGGCAAAGTGACTTCTGATCCTCCCAAAAAGCTCAAGGGTGTTCCATCTTTTACTCTAGAAAATTAGGCAAAGTGACTTCTGATCCTCCCAAAAAGCTCAAGTGAAGGAACTGGTACTATACCAGGGGTTCCCGATGAGTCCACAATCGTCTCTGCTACCTCAAGTGAAGGAACTGGTACTAAACCAGGGGTTCCCAATGAGGAAAAGGATATAACTGAAGAAAATGTTATTCTTGAGTGGGGATCAAAACAAGAAAGTGAATACTCAGAAGAAGACAAACTTGATGATGAAGAGAAGGATGATAAAGAAGGAGATGCTGAGGATGAAGGCGATGATCATAGTGATATTCAAGATACTAATGATGAAGATGATGAAACTGAATCTGATGAAGATGAAATCTACAAGTATAAGATTCGTGTGAGTAAAGATAAGGATGAAGAAATGTTAAATGTTGAAGTTGAAGATTCTGATAAAGGTGATGAAGAGGTTACTAATGCAGTAAAGGCAGATGCTGAAAAGACTTCAGAAGTAAAGGATTATGTCAAGAAGACCGAATTCCCTCCAACAAGCTCTTGCTTATCTGTATCTTCAGGTTTTGGTGATCAATTTCTTAAACTTTCTTATGATTCTTCTTTAGTTAGTATTGTTAAGGATACTACAGATGCAGAGATCAACTCATTATTGAAAGTTAAGATCCAGTCTGAAGTTCCACATATCCAATCTTTATCCATGCTTAGAGTACCAGTGTCTGTGATTTTTGAGCCTTTAGTTTTCACACCAGTACAAGAATCTCCTTCAATAGCCATTGTAACAACTTACTAATCCATCTGTCTCCACACTACACTTGTATCCTCAAACAAACAGCAACCACGATTCACAACCACCAATCGCACCGATGTCCTACCATCACCATATGTTTCTGAATCTGATGCACTCTCTGCTGTTTCGCTAAGAGTTGCTAAATTGGAAAAAGATATGTCTAAACTTAAGAAAATAGATCTCTCTGTTGAAGCTCTTACTACTCTTAAGACACAAGTTCCATCTGTTGTAGATAATTATCTTGGATCTAAAGTTGGAGATGTCTTTCAAAAGGAATTGAAGAAACACACAGCATATCTTATTCAGAAATATTCTCTGCAGCAAATTCTCGAGTTACCTAAGAAACAGACACCACCAGTTGATCTAGAACAAGAATTCGAGAAAAGTCCTTCAGAGATTCTCAAGATTAAAAAGGAACAAGCTAAGAAGCAAAAGATGCCGAAGTTTACTATCAAGTCTACAGACAAGGTAGCTCTTAAAGAGTTTGATCTGAAAAGCGCTCTCTACCAGACCATGCATGCAAACAAGTCCTTCAACAGAAATCCTGCCAATCATAAATTATACCATGCTCTCATGGAAGGTTTGATAGAGGATGAAAATGCTATGGATAAGGGAGTTGCTGACACAGTCAAAGACCATAAGAGAAAGCATGATAATGATAAAGACGATGATGATGAAGACCCTCCAGTTGGACCAAACCAAGGTAAGCAGACCAAGAGGAGAAGAACTAAAGATTCAGAGTCGTCCAAGAAACCACCCTCTACCAAGGAAACCCCTAAAGGTAAAACTCCATCTAAAGGCTCTAAAACTGGTAAGTCTGCTTCGGCAAAGGAACCAGTTGAAGAACCTATTCCTGATGTGGGTGATGATGTGGTTCGTGATGATGATCAACCACAAGATGCTTCTGAACCCAAGACAGCCAAGACTCCGAATCCAGAATGGTTCACGCAACCTCCAAGGCCTTTACTCTTGATCCGGAATGGAACAAGCGTCAGGTTGTACTTAATCAACCCAAACAACCTTGGTTCAATCAAATGGTCTCTGATACAAAGGATCCTCTCACATTCAATGACCTCATGGCTACTCTGATTGACTTCTCCAAGTATGTGTTGACTCGACTCAAAATTGATAATCTTACTCAAGATATCTTGTTAGGACCTGCCTATAATCTGTTAAAAGGCACGTGTTCTAGCAGCATCGAATTAGAATACCACTTCCAAGAGTGTTTCAATGCATTAACAGACAAGCTTGATTGGAATAATCTGGAAGGAGATCACTACCCCTTTGACCTGTCTAAACCACTTCCCCTACAAGGTCACCCAGGCCATCTAACCATTGCTGCTGATTACTTCTTCACCAATGACATAAAGTATCTGAAATCTTCTGATCCAGAAATCACATATACTACGTCGATCATGAGGACCAAAGCAGCTCGGTATGAGATTGAAGGTATTGAATACATGGTTCCTACGCTTTGAAGTCCTACCAAAGTGGGGTATGACAAAGATGCATTAAAAGGGATCAAACATTAGGGTGAAGGGCGTAAGCTATGGCACAGATCTCAGTTGAACAAGTTCTCAAGCATAATGTGTAATCTACTAAGAAAATCATGGGGATGAAGAGTGTTAGTGTCAAGAAACTGCACGGATATGGTCATTTAGAAGAGATTGTGGTGAAAAGAGTTGACCATTAGTTCTACAAGTTTAAAGAAGGTGACTTCGTGGATCTATACGTGAATGACATTGAAGACATGCTGCTTCTTGCTATTCAACACAAGGTATTCCACCTAACCGAGAGCGATATTGTTGACTTTATTATGGCTCTTTGTATGTTCACAAGAAGTCTCGTCATTAAGAAACGTGTCGAGGATTTACAGGTTGGTGTAAAGAGTTACCAGAAGAAACTCAACATCAATCCACCTCAACAGACCTTTCCAAAAATAGAATTCAAAGAACTCTACACTCCATCTCACAAACCACCAGGGGTAATCTATGAAGATCTGACCAAACAAAAAAGAGTGATGCGGGCTGATGAGCTGTATACGGTTTTCTCAGACCGGGAACGCTCAAGAAAGATACGGATAGCTTCATCATAGAATATGCAATTTTCTTTTGGTATACAATACAAAGATGCCAAGGATAAAGTGGACAGCTATTGACAGAAAAAGGTCAAAACTTATGATAGAGCTGATTAATAAGCAGATGCGTGAAAGAAGGATCATTCGGAACCTTGAAAGATTGGTTGGTGCTCGAGAACTCGAGATGGACTAAAACTAATGACGTGCACCACATGATCGTCAAGTCCTATCTCAAAATCTTATCTTGTGAATATTATAAATATGTAGTATTAATCTTATAATAATAGGCAATATAAATAGTGTTTGAGTACAAATTTTACAGAATTTTTCAATAAATTCAAAATTTTCAAATTCACTGACTCAAACTTATTATATATTAATATATATATATATACAACCCTCAAAATTGAGGGAGAATTTAAAAATGTTCCTAATACGGCTTGTATAATTGGATATTTTTTCCCTGAAACATAATAATTGAATCAATTGATATCCAAAATATCAAGAGATTTGATATTTTTGATAAGGGGAGAAAATGTGATTAAAATATATGGCTAAAAATGTAATTTTAAGGATTCAAGTGCAAGCTCCACCCGTCATGTGCTAAACATTTTTGAATATTAATGCACATGTTGAAGGGGAGCATTACAAATGGTTTTAAGGCTGAGAACAATACCAAAAGACCGACCATGTCTGTAATTAATTAGAGTTATAAGGTGGTTAAGATTAGGTATTCGTTCCCATGATCCAGCCAGAACCGAAGGGTTCTACCAAGGGACATTCCATTAGTTAGAATAGAAGTCCTTAGGTATGATGAAAAAAGGAGTAAAGTGAGAAAAGGAAATAATGCGGACTAAGACAGAGCTGATACTGGAACAAACCCAACAAGGTGTAAGTGATGAAGTCTTGATAAGCATTGAAGGGGTTGAAGAATTAAAAAGAAAAGTTAAGATAAAGGGTGAAAAGAAAGAAGCCCTCCTTACACTTAGGCATAAACCGGGTCAATACATAAACTGTCAAGAACACTAAGTTGTTGTCTGGTATTGAAGACAGTCATCATGGACCCAGTGATGCAATGTACAACCCTTCCCAGCCACTTAAAGTCTCTCAAAAGACTATTGTTTCATTTATCACATAGATTAAACACATGTTTATCGACTTTCTCACTCCAAGCTAGTTGGTATTGAAAAGGTGGCAGTCTGCTCTAGCCTTCGATTACTAAAATCAAATGTGCACTATCGAGTCTAGAGCCATGAAAGAGATCATCCATAAATCTCATTAGGACACTTATCCAAAATATGCTTGCTAATTCACATAATGTGAAAACAAGAAATATATCAAGAGTCATACGCATTATCCTTGTGATTTTGCCAAAACATCAAAGTGATGCCTAAAAAGTATTCACAATGACGATGGAAATCCTTCCAGAGCAAACATCAAACAAGCTTTACGGTAGGTAACTTGTGAGATCCTACAAGGGTCAAACTTGTGATACTGGATATTGATTCGGTCCAGCTTCTGAATTGACGGATGAATTTTGAAAATATAAAATTGTTGGTGTGTTATAAAAACCGTTTGCATCTTAACACACCGACTGATTTTCCTAAATCAATTTTCAATCTTATGTCCATGGGAAGCCTCACAAGGGTATCTAGAAATAGGAAAGCTGAACACGAATTGACGACTTAATCGGGAAGATAGTAACTTACCGGTTCACTCTTACCGTATTGTCTGCTTTGAGATGCTTCGGTAAAGAGAACGGCTAGTACAGCTGCGAAACCCTGTCAAGGAGATTCTTTAGAATTCTACCTGATTACAGGCAGTATTTATACTGGTTAACGTGGAACCATGGTTATTACAACCGTATTCGATGAAGTGACAAAGCCACTTTCGTCCATATATTTTGTTTATCACTAACCTATTCATGCAGATTTTCTGACGGCAGCAGCAGTTACCCGATGACAAGTCGAAGTCAATACCACATGCTCATACTCGACCGACATAAGTAAAGACATCATGAAAGATCAAGTACATGTTTCAAGAATACTGCTACTCTGATACCGTACGTCTTTCTTGAAGTGACGAAGTATTAAAGTTAAAGAATTTCAAGAAATCTTCGCTACTATGATACCTGATGACAACAAATAATGTCACTTTATTATTTCATTTATCCCATCTATTTTGCCTACTTTTATATAATTATTGCATTATTTGGTACTTAATTGCTTTAAAGTTGATAAATGCAGTAATTCAGGAGTGTTTTGTGAAGACAAGCTAAAATGCGCATAATTTGGAGCTAAAACGAAGATATTTGAAGATTGCTGAAATTTCACCAATACGCCATATCCAACTAAAGAGATACGGCGTAATTGCGCCAAGACTTCACAAGAAAACGCGTTTGACCAATTCCCAATACGACGTATCCATGTTGTCTACATACGCCGTATTCATGAAGATAACTATTCGAAGATACAGTAAATCAAGTAAATTAGGAATGATATCAAAGATTTATTATGAATGTAGCGCGCACTCTAAGGAATCCAGCCCAATACGCCGTATCGACCTTGCTGGATATGGCGTATCGAGTCTTTTTCAGACACTATAAATAGAAGACTCAAAAATAAGTTTTCAGTATGCAATATCACATTCTTTATACCATACTCACTAAAAGACGAATTTTAGAAGAGAAGATCAGCCACCAAGGTCAAGCATTGATCACGAATCCATAGAAGACATTGTGTAATTTTTACTCTCTTAATCATTCGATTTTAATTGTTTGATTACGCTTGTATAATTACAATGGTTGTGGGCTAATACCCTCGGGTATTAGCCATCTTAATGAAAGTTCAATGTTTGGTTTGTTTTAAAATCGATTTCTTAATTTATCGTTGATTGTTTAATTATGTTTATCATCTCATACTTGTTAATGTGTTTGAATATGCGACCTATCATTCAACTGGGTCTAGTGATATGGACCAAGTAATCTAGATACCGGGATAGCTCTCCATATCGTGTTTCATATTACTGGACCAATAGGATCACAAATAACGTTCTGTCTTTGTCTTTGAATTATGAGCTTAGTTAGACCGGTAGGTGACCCGTTTATGTTTCAGCAATCATGCTCTTAATTTACTGATAAATATTAGAATAGTGGACTACCAGTATATAAAACACCGTCAAACAATAAGTAGGTAATGTCCCGTTGGGCTAGGGTTTTAACAGGATCACCACTGCTTTAATTCTCTAAGATAGATTATAATTAAACTAAAGGATGCTTTATGAGGATGCGTTAATTGTGACAGGATTAATCGTGTCTAGGTCTTAGAATGATGTCCCGCCTAAGTCTTAAGAATGATATGCCGCTTCGAGATAAGTAAATCATTGCACTAAAACAAACAAACCAGCATTAAACCGGATTTAATATGGCTAATACAGTTTTCTATCATTTGGATTGTACCGCTTTTCTATCTTCTAATCTTCTTCTTTTGTTTTTATTGTGTATTGAATTGGTATTTGTTTCCACCAAACTTGTGCCAGTCTCTCAGGCTGAAAACCCCCATATCATTAGACAACGTACATAGCATAGGTTTAACCAGTAAATAGACTAATTAAAATACTGATAGAATATAGGATTAATGTTCCACTCTTAGTGTTTGACACCCTACTTACCGCGAACTCCATCTTGATCGGGTACACTGCTCGTTAAAGTGTTGTTTTAGGTTTGTCAGCTAAATATAAATTTAAAACTTGATACATAAAATAGCACCTACACAACGACATATCAGGTTTTTGGCATCGTTGCCGGGGAGTGAATTAATTAACCCTTATTCTTATTAGTATTTCTAACCATTAATTAGTTTAGTTTAGTGTAATCTAACCAATAATTAATTTAGTTTAGTGTATTCTGATTATTTAAATTCTATTTGTATTTATTTGTATTTTGTGTTTAAATTGTTTGTTTAAATTCCCGCATTTAATTGTTTTAAATAGTATTCTGTTCTGACTAATCACCTAATACGCCGTATCCACCAGTTGGATACGACGTATCAAACATTCTGATCAGGACAGCGTATTGAGTTTCATAGTCTAAATGGCGTATCTATTTTCTAAGCAATACGTCGTATTCTGATAACTCTATACGGCGTATGATAGAATACTCGTCATGACCGAGCAATTAAGTGAATTAGTTACATGTTACCACATAGATTAGTTGAGTGATTTGAGTGTTTTCATCTTCCTATTTTGTGAGGTGTTTGGTTGTGTACTTGTAATAGATCAAATAAATGCTTAAACGGAAAAATACTTAGGGATACATTTTTATAAACTTCTAAAGGCTACTTGAGGACAAGTAGGATTCAAGTGGGGGGATATTTGATGACATTAAATAACGTCTATTTTATAGCATCATTTACCCTATGTAATTAACCCATTTTGTAAAATTATTGAAAAGAATTGTTACTTAATAGTTTGTATTTAAGAATTGCAGTAATTATGGAGTACTTAGTGAAGGCTAACTAAAAGGTACGCATTCTGGAGCTTAAACAAAGATATTTTGAAGATTAATGTTTTGACAACCAATACGCCGTATCCATCAAGGAAGATACGGCGTATCTATGCCTGCACTCACCAAATATCACGAAGGAAACAAGATCCAATACGCCGTATCCAGGAAAGGCAATACGTCGTATTCAAGCTTTATGAAAATAAAATATTCTGGAAGATATCAAACGTGGTCCCTACTCTAAGAAACCCCCGATACGCCGTATCCAAGACTTTGGATATGCTGTATTGAACCGGTTAGTTTACCTTCTCTAAATCATATTCTCGATACCTAAACCACAAAAGTCAATTTTCAGAGGAGAAAAAGAGTAGAAGAGGTCGAGAAACACGATTAATTCCATATGAGATAACGTGTAATTTCTTATACTCTTGTAATTGTTTAGTTTTTGGTATCATTCGTTAAATCGGTTAGTTTACCTTCTCTAAATCATTACTCTTGTATTAATTATGACATTTGAAGGCTAATACCTTCGAGTATTAGCCATTGTTATGAAGATCTTAATGTTTGGTTTGTTTTTCTCGATTCCTTAATTTATCGTTGAATGCTTGTTTATGTTTATCAATTTATACTTGTTAACGTGCTTTTGTATGCGACCTATCATTCCACTAGATCTAGTGATACAGACCAAGTAATCTTGATGTCGGGATAGCTCTCCATATAATGATTTATACAACTTGACCAATAGGATCACAATTAACGCCCTATCTTTTCCCTTTGATTGTGAGCTTAGTTAGACCATAAGGTAACCTTGGTATCAACGAGTACGTTCTCGATTAATTGGTAAAGACTTGGTTAGTGGACTACTAGTGTATGAATTGCCATTAAGCATTAAGTGGGTAAAGTCTCTATGAGATAGGGTTTAACAAGATCACCATTGCTTTAATCCCTAAGATATATTATAATCAACAAATAAGGATGCTTTATGCGGATACGTTTAATTGTGACAGAATTCTACGTGTCTAGGTCTTAGGAAGAAGTAACGCCTAAGTCTTAAGAATAATATGCCGCCTCGAGAAAAGTGTGAAGATCGTTTAGAACTCATCTAGGATCTCTAAGAACGAAAATAACAAAGTTTGTATGTTGCGCAGCGGAATAAGAACTAGAACAATGTTATTTACAAGGTTTACATTCATATAAGACCCAATTCTATTTGATCATGATAGAACGTGTTACCTAACTGTAACAGGGATCAAAGAAACTTTAACCTTAGGGCTAAAAAGATCTCAAGTGGTGAGATCGTTGGTGTTATCCTTCTACATGATTAAACACCTTAAAATACACACTAGACATCTAGGATACACATAAACAATGTCTAGGGATCTCTTTATATAGAGAGTCCATCTAGACTTACAAGGAAATATAATTATATTAGGAAACTAAATCTTTTCTTAATCTTTGATCTTTATCTTTTAAGGAAGTCTTCTAAAATCCTCCATCTTTTGTAGAATTCAATAATGTCGAATTTGTCCTTTGTGTTTCATTCTTTTATATCATTCTTTTTGTATCATCAAATCAATAAATCCTAACAATCTTCCCCTATTTGATGATGACAAAACAAACAGTAAACTTATTCAAAGATGATCCTCCATAGTAGCTTTGTCTTGAACTTGAGCACTTGAACATCTTGTACATCTTCAAATCTGATCTTTCATGAATGAAACAGATTCTAATCTTCCCCTTAACTTATGATTTCCTTTGAACTTGTTGATACTTCTTTAACACAATAAAGTCTTCAACATCTTGTTCCATGCCATGACACCATACTTAATAAGTTGAAAATCATATCATATCATCTCTGTAACATCTTCCCCTTTTTTTCATTATCCATTAGGGGACTTTGAACATATGCAACTTTGATCTTTACAACTACAAACCATTTATTAAACTTTTAATCCAAGCTTTCCAATGTCTCAAATTACCCTCCATGATGCAGAATAAGAATAATGAATTCAAGTAGTAGAAACTTAAACTAGCAGTAATAACAATGACTTAGTAGTAGTAATAAGGTTTAACTTGTTTTTCACAAGTGAAAACCTTCCCCTCAAGTGGTGCATTTAACATATCCAAATGGTTAAACACTTTATCATATTCTTTCCCTGAAACCAATATGTTAACCATCTCTTGACCAAAAGTAATAGAATCAACCATAAGAATCTGTACGAAGAACTAACCAACAGTAGTAACGAATACCATGTAGTACCAATCATGACGAGCATCACTAATTCCGCAATAGGGTGAAAAATGACTAACAGTAGTAATCGATACCAAGCAGTAGTAACAATGAAGAGCAACACTAATGGTTAAGCAGTAGTAAAAATACACTAGCAGTATTAACTACTAACTAGTAGTATTAACTTAAGCTAGCAGCATTAACTTTAACAAATAGTATTGCTTTTATCGAGCAGCACTAATGAAGTAGACAAGAACCTGAACTCGAACTCTTAGCTTCCACTTTCATATCACCTTTATTGTGATTACACTTCGTATTCATCATTAACTTTTGAGGTTTTTAAAAATTAGGGTTTCCAAAAAAATGATTTAAGAATTAAAACTCTAATTTTCACAAACATATTTATCCTCTTTATTCCTCAATACCTTCTCTTTAATACCCAAGTGTTCAAAGAAAAACTTCTAATAACAATAACAAGAACACTATTAAAAACAATGATGAAAGAGAAGTAAAATCATACCAACTACAACTTTTCTGCAACAGATTTCAAAATTTTATATCTTTCAATTAAAAGCTCATATTGAAGATCCCTCTAGTGAGAATATGCCTTTATGAGTAAAGAACCTTCAATAAAAATTTCGTTAAGATCCAACGGTTAACGAATGAGATATCTCCTTTTTACCACAGCTGTGCAAAAAGTGACGAAAATAGAAACCAAAATTGAATTTTTTAGGTTTCTTTGAATACAAAATCTTCTTTCTTCGATTGTAAAACCTTGTAGATCCTAGATCATGAGCCACTTGGATCTGATACCAATTGTGAAGATCGTTTAGAACTCATCTAGGATCTATAAGAACGAAAATAACAAAGTTTGTATGTTGTGCAGCGGAATAAGAACAAGAACAATGTTATTTACAAGGTTTATATTCATACAAGCCCCAATTCTATTTGATCATGATAGAACGTGTTACCTAACTATAACAGGGATCAAAGAAACTTTGACCTTAGGGCTAAAATGATCTCAAGTGGTGAGATCATTGGTGTTATCCTTCTACATGATTAAACACCTTAAAACACACACTAGACGTCTAGGATATACACACATAAACAATGTCTAGGGATCTCTTTATATAGAGAGTCCAACTAGACTTACAAGGAAATCTAATTGTATTAGGAAACTAAATCTTTTCCTAATCTTTGATCTTTATCTTTTAAGGAAGTCTTCTAAAATCCTCCGTCTTTTGTAGAATTCAATAATGTTGAATTAGTCCTTTGTGTTTCATTCTTTTGTAGCATTCTTTTTGTATCATCAAATCAATAAATCCAAACAATAAGTAATCATTACACTAAATAAACAAATCAACGTTCTGATTGGATTAATAATGGTTAATACAGTTTTCTTATATTTGGCTAGACCGCACTTTTATCTTTTGTTAATCTGCTTGCGTACGTTTTAGTGTCTTGAATTGATTTTAGTCACCACTAAACCCGTGACAGTCTATCAGGCTAAAAATCCCCCTTATCCATTAGATTTAGGAATTAACATAGGTTTAGCATAGTTTTAGCATAGATTAGACTAACTTAGATTAGAAAAACCAAAGTATTAATAAATTGAAAGTGTTCCTCGCTCTTAGTAATCGACACCTTACTTACCACGAAACTCCCACCGACCGAGTACACTGCCAATTAAAGTGTTGTTTTTGGTTAAGTCGGTAAAATATAAATTTAAAACTTTAATCACAAATCACACCCCTAACTACAACACATCAGTATAGTTTGCTTCTTCATCTTTAGGACTTCCCATTGGCTTGTCATCACACTCCGACAATGGGTGAGGACCTCCACAACTGTTGCATCCATCTCGCATCTCCTTCATTTTTCCTTTGATATCTTTGAACTGCGAGTCGATTTTTGTGGTTAATGCCTCCACTTTTTCCATGAGTTGAGAGTTATCACGGCCTTCTGCGAAAGCGACGGTTTTCCAAAGAGGTTTAGCTTTGATGTCTTTAGAACAATCGAGTTTTAAGAGTACTCGATCTTTGAGCAATCGGTGTGCTTCGTTAGGGGTCTTATAGAGGAAGATTCCTCTAGCATCTAGGATAGCTTATATGACTTCATCAAGTCCATGGTAGAATATTTGGATTATGGTTCGTCGTCCTAAACATTGTTCGTGACAACTACGAAGTAGGTCCTTCATACGCAGCCAAGTATCAACAAAGGATTCGATTGGATGTTGGGTGAAACCTCGAATTTCCCCTATGAGTCGATCGAACATTGCTGGTGGAAAGAATTGGCTTACAAAAGCTTGTTTCATTTCTTCCCAAGTAGTGATAACACTGAAACTTAGTTCGTTGAACCATACTTTAGCATCACCGGCGAGTGATGATGGGAAAAGTTTTAGTTTGATTGTATCGGCGTTGGTGTTACCAAATCAGTACATTCCGCAAATCTCGATGAATTTGACGATGTGCTTGTACGGATCGGCCCGTGCACGTCCGTCAAATTGTCGGTCTTTGATCATCGATAGGTGATGACCTTTAACGGTGAAGTTGTCTCCAAGGTCAACCGTGACGATAGCGGCACCGGGAGTGGGTGTGTAGAATAATCTTATCATAAGTATGGAATGTTTACTTAGAGTTTTAAAGAGAGAAAGAGGTGGTTAGATGAACACTTAGAGAGAGAAAAAAAATAGAACTCTTAGCTTAGTGAAAATGTGACAAATGAACAACCAACACCCTCTCCAAGCTATGGAGAGGGTTTATATATCCCAACCAAGGCTGGCCATGGACCCTTAATGGGCTTGTCCATAGGCCTTTGGCCCGATTAGCTTATTATCTTAAATTAATAACTTACTACGAGCTATGACTGACTATATTCGTAGTGACCGACACTTTTTCGTATTTCTAACAATCTCCCTATAAAGGAGGTCACTCCAATTTACAAATATTTTAAACTTAGCATACTATGCTTTCACTTCGGTCTTAAGCTCGTAGTCTTGAACTTCTATCATTAACTTGTGATTTGTTGTAGTGATTATAGACTTTGGATTTGAGCAAGTTCTTTTGTCTTGACGTGGATGTGATCTTTGAGCTTCTTGAGATCATCAACCAAGTATAATCTCGCATCGCCATCTTGTAGACTTTGCCATCTCGTGCACTTGTGACATCTGGACCGACATGCTCATACCTTTCTTGATTTGATAATCTTGAAAAGCTTTACTAATGCATCTTTCTTGAATTTCTTTAACTTTAACACTTTGTCGCTTCAAGAAGGACGTATGGTATCAGAGTAGCGGAAGTCTTGAAACATGTACTTGAGCTTTCATGATGTCTTTATATTTATTGGTCTGGTATAAGCATGTGGCTATGGATCTTGTGAGTCAACTAGAATCAGGTACCTTCACCACCATCTTTAAATATCTTGCATTAAAACAGTTAGCAATAAAGCGGGGGGAGGGGACGAATATGGCTTTGTCATTCGCCCGTAGTTGGTTGGTGAGTGACCTTTTGAATCATGCAGGATATGTCGACCTTTGATCAAGGCTAGACTAATTTAAGAAGAATCTCATTGACAGGATTTCTAGCTGAAGTATCAAATCTTTCTAACACATATGTATTAGATTTATCAAACTCAGCATGTTCTCATTATCGAAACGTCCCAAAGCAGACAGCACGACAAGAGTAAACCAGCGAGTTAGTATCTTACTAATTAAAATAAAAATTGATTTGAAAATCAATCAAAGTGTCACTTGCAGAAGTGGTTTATGACACATACGTTGTTTTAAGCATTTCATTTTATTAATCATCGATCCATAACCTGGAAAAAGTTTGATTCTTATAGAATCGCACCATCATTTCTTTCCAGTTGTCACTAGTTTGATTCCTACAAAATCGCACAAGTCACCTACCATGAGCTTGTTTGATGTTGGCTCAAGAAGGATTTCCATCTTCATCGTGAATGAAGTCACTCAGATGTTCTGGCATAATCACAAGGATAATGCGTAGGACTCTTAATATGTTAACTTGTTATTCACATTGTGTGAAATAGCAAGCATAATTTGACAAGTGTCCTAATGAGATTTATTGATAATCTCTTGGCTCTAGACTTAATGTGCACTTTGTTTTAGTAATCGGAGGCTGGAGCAGACTGTCACCTTTTCAATATCAACTAACTCGGAGTGAGAAAGTCGATAGAAATATGTGTAAATCTCCTTGTGACGAAATAAAACCAAGAGTCTGTTAAGAGACTTGAGGGATAGGGGGGGCCTGTGCATCACATCATTGGTATCCATGACCTGTCTTCAATGTCAGACAACATCTTAGTGTTTCCGACAGATTACCTTACATTTCTTTTTCATTCTTCAACCCCTTCAATGCTTACCGAGACTTCATAACTAACACCTTGTTGGGTTTGTTCCAGTGTTAGCTCCATCTCAGTCGGCATTATTCCCGATTCTCACTTTTTCTCCTTTTGTATCATACCTAAGGACTTCTACACTAACTAGTGGATATCCCTGGGTAGATCCCTCTAGTTCTGGTTGGATCATGGGATTTGAATACCTATACCTAACCGCCTTATAACTCTAGAAAATTAATAACATGGTCGGTCTTTTAGGGTATTCCATCACAATCGACACCAAAATCATTGAAAAGTTCAATCAAAGTGTTTGATATAGATATAAAAAAGATTAACACTTTGAGAGTTTTCATTATCACTGAAAGGCTCCCCCTTAACATGTGCACCATAATCGTAGTACATGCTAAGGGTTGGAGTGCATTAAGTCCATTTCATATGATCACATGTCAATATAACTTATTCAGTTTAATCACATTTTCTCCCCTTATCCAAAATGTTAATCCCTTGATATTTTGGATATCAATTGATTTAATATTTCAGGGGACAATGTTGCAAAAAATAATTAAGGAACATGTTAATGTCCCTCAAGTATTGATGGGAGATATAAGACTGTGCTGAGTATAATAATTTGAAATTTTTTGAATTTACTAAGAAATTCTTGAAAATTTTATACTCAAGCACACCTTATTTTCACCATAAGTCTATACTACATTTACAAATTCACAAGTTTATGATATACAAAATGACCTTTGAGATATGAACACAATATGAAGAAGTTATAATGTTCTTTGCAGCAGTCTGAGATCAATTCCGTAGAGTCTACCACCGACAAACTTCTCCAAACTCCTCATCATCCTCATTTCTTTTAGTAGCTTATTGATGTCCTTGATCATGAAATAAGCTCTTTTCTTTTCCAATGTGCTCCATCTTCTCTTCGGCAAGTACGTCATGTCGATATTCTTGGTAATGTCTTCGAGTGAAGAAAGAAGTCTGGTTAACGTGCCATCACTGGACTTGTACAGTTCGTCTGAGAACATCAACCTGTTCCTCCCAAAGTCGTCGACATAAATGAATCCTTGAGGGTCTTTATATGGAGTATACGGGTGCCTTTTTCGGAGATCTGATCTTGTAGTATCAGGCTTGGTGACGTTGATCTTCTTTTGATAACTCTCAACTCCAAGTTGAAGATCTTTGACTCGCTTTTGAATAACCAGACTTCTGGTGTACATTCTTAGTGCTATTGCGAAGTCAGCAACATCATCGCCTGAAATATTGTTGAGCTGATTCTGAACCATAAGAAGTAACATATCCTCGATGTTGTTGATCCGAAGTCATGGAAAGTCACCTTCCTTGAATCTGTAAAGTACATTGTCAGCTCTTCATACTACAATCTCTTCCAAGTACCCGTATCCATATTTCCTTATTACTAAGACATGAGTGACTGCCAGAATACGTTTTGTCGAATACACATCTCCCCTTGATTGCATACCTCTTGCAAAGGCATAGAAGGACTTACGTTGTTCTCTCCAATATGATATGCCCCATAACGCATATTTATCATAAGCAACCTTAACAGGACTCCATATGTTTGGAACCATGTCTTCAATGCCAGGTAGATCATACTGAGCGGCCTTTGTCTTGGTAGTAGATGTCGTGTACGTCATAGTCGAAATTCCTCCTTGAAGATACTTGAGATCATTGTTGATGAAGAATTCGAATGGTATTTTTTGACGTTTTCCACGTGTGATCAAAGGAAGGGGTTTGGAAAGATCAAATGGATAGTCACCGCCTTCAGGATTCTCTCAATCAAGATTTTCTGAGAGAGCCTTGTAACATTCTTCAAAATCATATTCTAATTCAGCATAATTTTTGCGTGTGCCTTTGAGAAGTCTGAATGCTGGCCCTAGCAAAGTTTCTTTAGTTAAATTAGAGATGTTCAAACCATTCATGATAAATGCAGAGAAGTCAATAGGAGTGTTCATCAATTCATCAAAGTCCTTCAATGATTTGTCAGTCGTAGTAGAAGCTGCAAGAGTCATCAACCACGTTTGAGGTGGTCCTTCCTGCGTAGTCTTGCCAACATGCCAGTCAGGGTCAGTATGTTCTTGAACTGGAGTAGGTTTCTTGAACTAATAACTTCTAGAAGTAGTCTCTTTCCTTGGTTCATCTTCATTGTCACCCATGTCCCCTTCTTGGTCTTGTGGCATGTCAGAATCCGCAACCTCAAACACTGGTTCCTCTGATTGAACAGACTTTCCAGAAGATCTCGATTGAGACTTTGTGCCTTTGGAAGAGCCAGATGTAGAATCTTTCTTTTTCGGATCAGTGGTTGGTTCTGCATCTTTGCTTGTCTTTCTCCTCTTTAACCCTCGGTTTGATCCAGCAGAAGGGTCTTCATCTTTATCCTTGTCTTTTCGGCCATGCTTCAATGTATACACATCATAAGAATAGAAGAAATCTTGGTCGAGAGCGTAAGATTTTTTCAAACCATCATAGCATTCTCGGTGTTCGGGAGCCGTCAGATATGATTTACTTTTCTCCATTTTGTCAAGAAGAATCTTTTTTAACTCAAATTCAGTAAGTGTAGAAGCATCCTCATAAGTAGATTGTGGTTGAGAAGACGCCTTTGCTAGAGTGACTTCATCACGTGTTTCGTGAAACAACTATTCGATCACAGGTGGAGCGAAGTTAGACACTTCCTGGGGCAGAATCTGAGGCAACTGATCTTTTACTTGCTCTTTGATTCTTGCCGTGAAGGACACGGAAAGAAGTTCATGAATTATTCTCTTGTTTCTCCCAACCTTATGTCTAGATGTTCATTGACTAACGATGTCACTTGAGTGTGTAGAGGGTCTTTCTTAAGTTCAGCAGCTTCTTTTTCCAATGCTGAGATTCTGTCGTTGAATCGAAATACAGATGAAAAGTCAGGAAGATTAGATAGAGGATTTGTCGTATAAATTGTTGGTGGAGGAGTGGGTGTAGCCAGTATTGGTGTAGGAGTGAAGGTGTGTGATGATTAAGGAATGTTTGTGAAAACCGGTGATGATTTAAGGATAACAAAAACTAGTATTAAAAGAAGAGTGGGTGCCTAAGTTCTTGGGACTTCATGGTGAACAGGAACATCCAGTGGCGAAACTATTCTTTCATCAGTATGAGGAATATCTAAAATATTTAGGAATTTTGATGCTAAGTCGGATGAGCGAGAAGAGCTGGTAATTGGAACTTCAGTCTTTTTTGTAACAGTAGAAATCGTCACATGAGCATCTTCAACAACTTGTTCTTGAGTAGTCTCTAAATTTTCACTCCCTTGTTGAGATTCTATCATTTCTGCATCAATACCCTCTCCTTGAACAATTCATGTAGCAGTCTCAGTGGGTTCTTCCAATCTTGCATCTGCATCATCATCGGTAGTATCATCTATTTCTTCATCACCTTTAGTCTCATCATTACTTTCTAATTCTAAATCATCATCATCTTTATTCTCTTTTTGATCATAATCTTCAGATTCTTCTTCTTGCTCCGAATCTGATGCTTGTTTATCACTTTCATTCTCCTCCTCGCTGCCTTCATCACTTGATACATGTTCTTCATTACTGTCGTCTTCATCATTTCCCCAAGACTCAGATTCACTCTCAGATGAGTCATCATTGGTCACATCGGGAACCCTTGGTATATCATCAGTTCCTTCACTTGTGACAGGGGGTGTAATCTTTGCAACACTTGAAGGATCTTCAGTAACCGTACCTAAACCACTGGGATGTGTCTTGTGAAAGTCTCTTAAACTCTTCTTTCGAACTTCTTTTATCTGAACTTCTTTAGTTAAAGCTACATCGGATAACAACTCTATTCCCTTTCCATATACTACATCCACCTTTTCCTTCTCCTTTTTTTAGACTTAGTTTCCACAGCCAGCTCTCTGATGACGATACCTGTTGTTGGCTTATAAGCAGACTTCTTGGCAGTTGTCTTCAATCTTTTGCCCTTTTTGACAGGTTCTTCATCTTCAGGGATAGGAACATTTTCTTTC